>JXCR01141492.1:148361-174422 GCA_002079205.1 Phalaenopsis hybrid cultivar
AAATGATGTTTTAATAAAAACAATAATTTTTAAATATTACCCTAACCCTTAACATCTTATGGTTACGTGATTAGGGTTGTCAAAACAACTCTTCGTGAACAGCTCGTGTTCGGCTAGGTAAGCAAACGAGTCAAACACGAGCACACTTTTTTAGCTCGAAATATAAACGAGCCCCCCTACCTCGCACTAGTGAAGAAATGTTTTTTTTTTTGCCCCGACTGAAGAGAAATGTGGAGCGATATGTCCAACAATGTAGAGTTTGTCACCTAGCCAAGACCAGAGAGCGAAATATAAAGCTATACACACCATTAACAATACCAGAGGCTCTTTAGTTGGACATTAGTACGGATTTTGCGGTGGGACTTCTGAGGATGCAGCAGAACAAAGATTTAGTGATAATTGTGGTTTAATGGTCCTCAAAGATGGCCCATTCTGTGGCATCCATCGGACACTAGATGCATCACATGTTGTTGACTTATACTTCAAGGAAATCATGAGACTGCATGAAATACCCAAAACCATTATATCTAATTGGGAAGTCAAGTTCCTACGTTACTTTTGGAGAACCCTGTGAGGAAAGCTTGATACTAAACTTCAATTCAGCTCAACGCCTCATTTTTAGACAAACAACTAGACATAAGTGGTGAGCAGAAGTTGTTAAAAGGGAACCACTGAGGTGTTTTATATGAAAGAACATCAAGCAATGAAATTTGATTCTAACCCAAGTCGAATTCACCTACAACAGGTCTGTGAGTTAAACTAAGAGGCGTACCACCTTTCAGATTGTGTATGAGCACAATCCACTCACTACACTAGAGCCAGTACTAGCTTTTCCTACGTTGAAGGTTAGTACATATGTTGAGGCGGGGGTACGAGAGATTCAAAAGCTACACGAGGAGATTGGGAAAGAGATCACAAGATAAAATCATAAGTACCAAGCACAAGCTAATAAAACTAACTAAGAGTAATGTGACTTTTCAAGAGGGAAATCTAGTGTGGATTAGACTTGAAGAAGAGAGATAACCCATGAGATTGTTTAGAAAACTCAAACTCATAGTAGATGTACCTTTCAGGTTCCTCAAGAAGCTAAATGACAATGCCCACAAGATCAACTTGTTAGGGGATTACAATATTTATGTTACTTTCAACGTGGCAACTTGACTTCATACTATGAGGACTTAAAAGCTTTGACGAATAAGGCCGAAGCTCTCCCAACCCTTAGAAATTGACGTGGGTGTAAAATAGGAGCCGCGGGAAATATCTCGCCCTTCCTTCATCTGAACCAAACCAATTCAGACCGGGCAATCAGCCCTTCCACTGTGGTCTGTCAATTCCTCTCTATTGGGGGATCCAATCCTAAATATCTAGGGTTTATGTGTGTTTCCCTTGTCTTAAAGTTTTAGTCTTTCTTCAGATTTATGTAAGGATAGCAGTTGGCATGTCCTACTATACTCATCCTAAGATGATGTGCATCTCCCATTTTTCTGCTTCCTGCAACCCTACCTCTACAGCTACCTTCCACTCTCTTGTTGCCTACTCTGGACAAGGTCTAAGTCCAGGCCTCTTACCTATTGTCCCAACCCATCCCCACCCTACCTGCACCTCATGGGCCAGCCCTCCTCCTCCCTATCAGCCTAGCCACCAGCCACCTCTTCCCACTCCAGCATCCACCACAAGCTTTACACACCACCAAATGTTGTTTCCTATCATACANTTTCATTCTAATTTTATGGCAAGAGGGAAACTACATTTTAAGGGGCATTATTTTCATGTTCGTTGTTGTGCGCATATTTTAAATATTTGGTGCAGGTTGGTTTAAAAGAGATTCAAGACATCATTTATAATATCAGAGAGGCTATCAAATATATAAAGAAATCACCGGCAAGGTTGCATAAGTTCGTTGATATAGCCAAGCAATTAGGGATATCAACATCAAAGGGTTAATGCATTGATGTTCCAACAAGATGGAACTCAACATTCTTAATGCTTGAATCTGCTCTTATTTTTCGTAATGTGTTCACTCACTTTGCTGAATTTTTGTATGAATTTTTGTATGAAATTTGTCATTTTCGAATTTTTGTATAAGTTAATAAATTTCTGAATTTTTGTATGAAATTTGTCCTTCAAATATTTTTATACAAAATTATTATTATTTTTTTAAAAATAATTTATTAAATAATTTTATATTCTAACGAGTCATTTTCGAGCCGAACACAAACATGAAAATGTAATTCGAGCCGAACATGAACACACTGTTCACGAGCCATTTCGAACACGAGCCGATTTCGAACACGAGCCAGATTCGAGCGAGCCGAACACGAGCCGGGACCAGGCTCGCTCAAGCTCGGCTCGTTTACAGCCCTAATCGCAATTTGGGCTCATGAAAGACTAAGAAACAGAATGTAGTGTTACNCCAGTCGTCGACCACCTCTTCCCACCCCACATCCACCAAAAGCCTTCCCCACCACTAACTATTGTTTCATTTAATCCACCTATCTTATTGTTAGCCTATCATAGGTCTTTCACTGACCACCACTTTCGCGATACAACGCTAGTTTGGATTGTTGTGTTTTTGTTGTTGTTATTCCCTTTCACTATGTTGATGTACTGCCTAGTGTCTCGTTTTCTAAAAATAATATTATTTGTTTATTGTTATTTGGGTTAACATTGATATCATCTTCTATCTGAGCTAATCTAACCCTAGTCCTATCCTAGGGTTTCTAGCATCCGCCGATACCCAATGTATCTTCACCCAAAAAATTTATTTTTCTACCCCATGTAAACCATACGCTCAGCCTTCCACCTACCCATATCGAAAACATAATTATGTCACCGAAGAGGCAATTGTCATAACCTAATCATAAGTTTGCCATTGAAGAGATACAACAACTACTCCAACAAGTATTACAATGACTTAATGCCATTGAAGAAAAGACATAAGGAGAGGATGCCATTGACCGTAACAGAGAGTTCTGAGATTGAGAGTGAGAAGAACATCTGAATCCTTTATGTAGGGATGGATTCAACAAAGAGGGGACATCGGCCAAGGAATTTTGGGATTCAATATCAGAGGAGGCTAAGAAAGGAAGTATATGTTGGACGGCACAAAGATCTGGGAGTAAAAGTGGATCTACCAACCTCAAGCTGAGAATGAATCCAGATAATTTCCTCAAGTGAATGTAGGCAGTTGAGAGAATCTTTGAATGCAGGAGATCCTTGATGACAAAAAATTGAAGCTCACCGCCATCAAGCTGAAGAAGAATGACTCTTTGTGGCGGAAGAATTTAGAGAGAGTAATAACGAGAGAATAATGGGACAAAATCACTGTTTGAGATAAAATGAAGATGATGTAGCGACAGTATCTGCCCCCACACTACCGTTAGGATATGTTCTTGAAGCTCTACTATCTGCAGCGAAAGAAATTATCAATGGAGTATACAGTAGAATTTATGCAGCTTAATTTGAAATGTGAACTGATGGAGACAGAGGAGCATACAAAAAAAAAGGTACCTGGGAGGCCTGAAGCCTACCATCAATAATTCGATCAAGCTACAAACCTCTCGGAAACTGAGAGACATGCAGACTTTACCACTGAAGGTGGAGAGACAATAGAATCAGAACAAATACCCAGCCACATTCAAACAGCGCCTACAACTCCTAGGGCTGGAAGCATTAGTAGAAACATGCATGGAAGAGTTGGGAAGACTGAGCAAAGTAATGATAAAGCGGATCATAGTGGGAATAAGCCTGAGAAGATTAGCACACCCGATACCATTCTAGTCAGAAAGTGCTTCATATGTCATGGGTATGGAGATATCGCCTCCAACCGATGAGACGAGTTGTGTCCTTCACGAGCAGGGCGTCGTGGAGGAGCGAGCAGCTAGGAGGCAATAGGGAAGGGGATGAGGAGTACCAACTCCAAGGAGACGAGGGTGACATGCTTGTTGTGAGTAGGATGCTACAGACAACCCCAGAAGGAGCACTCGTGCTTGAGGTATAACATCTTTCGTATCAAATGGACCTTGAGAGGAAAGGTGTGTAGTCTCATTATTGATGGAGGGAGTTGTGAGAATGTGGTCTACGCTGCAACGGTGAAAAAGTTATACCTGACCACACATAAGTATCCAGTCCTGTTCTCTGACTTGGTTGAAGAATGGTAACGAGAAATTAGTGAATCAGTAATGTGTGGTCGAATTTTTTATTGGAGACCAAGTACAAGATCAGATGTGGTATAATGTGATGCCCATGGGCGTCTGTCACATACAACATGTTGGAAAAACCGTGGCAGTTCGATCGCAAAACTCAATATGATGAGTTCAAAAACTCGCTCACGAAGGAGGGGTAGTGCATCGTTCTCTTGCCCAACAATGATTCTGGAGAAGCATAAATGCTAGTCATGAAGAGGCTTGTGGTTCCCCATGCTGCCTTTCTACAGTGAGTACGGGAATCCCTAGTGTTGATGGCCTTAAACGTCCTAGAAGAAATTGAGAAGGAGATAGAGCCACCAAAGGCAATCTAGCTAGTGCTAGTTGATTTTCAGGACATGATGATCGGCGGCGGTCTCCCAGAGGATGTACCAACGCTTAGGGATATTCATTATTTCATAGATCTTATCCCAGAATCAGTGTTGTCAAACAGGTCAGCTTCCAGATTGAGATGAGTTGAGTAAGAGGAGTTACAACGACAAATGCGGGATCTCATTGCTAGAGGATTGGTAAAAGAGAGTATCAGTTTGTGTGTTGTTCCCGCTTTTATGGTGCTTAAGAAGGATGGCTCGTGGCGAATATGCATTGATAGTCAAGCAATTAACAAGATCATCATCCAATACCCACTCTTCATACCTCGCCTGAACGATGTAACAGATCAGTTGCATGAAGCAATTATTTTTTCCAAAATTAACTTGCACATCGGATATCATCAGGTTAAGATGAGGCAGAGGAAGAATGAAAACCTGCCTTTAAGACCAGAGATGAACTGTATGAGTGGACAGTAATGTCATTTGGATTGTCCCATGCACGTAGCACCATCATGATGAGTAAGTTGTTTTGGGCATACATAAAAAAATTCGTTGTTGTTTAGTTCGACGATATCCTTGTCTACAACAGTTCAAAGGAGGAGCACTTATAGAATCTAAGATGGGATTTCGAGGTTCTGTGATCGAAGAAGCTATATGCCCACCTGAAGAAGTATCACTTCATGATAGCCGGCGTTTGGTTTTTGGGTTACATTGTGTATGGTGCAAGCATTCAGATGGACCCTATGAAAATCAAAATCGAGCTAAGGCAATTTATGGGATTGGCTTTATATGAGGTTCATCAAGAGCTTTAACACCTTTATAATGCCCCTGACAGAACTTTTGAAATGAGAGAAGTTCTAGTGGAGAGAGGCAGCTTAGTGCAATTTTGACACTCATAAAGAGAAGGTGACACAGGCCATAGTGTTAGCTTTAACAGACTTTAGCCAGTTATTCGAGAAGGAGTGTGATGCTTCCAATGTAGGGATCAGAGCAGTATTAAGCCCGGGAGGACACCCCTTAACTTTCTTCAGTGAGAAGTTGAATGACTCCAAGAGAAAGATTTGACATATGACAAGGAATTCTATGTCGTTGTGATAGCTCTCACCACTGGAGTCACTACCTGTTAACGAGTGAGTTCACTCTATTTAAGGATCAAGAGGCATTGAGGTTCTCGAACAGTTAGAGCAAGTTAAAGGGTGGGCATGCTTCCTAGTTTGAGTTCCTGGCATCGTTTCAGTTCATATTTAAGTTAAGGCAAGAAGTAAAAATTGAGTAGCATATGTCTTTTGTTGTCGCCATTTGCTAATCACCACCATGCAAGCCAAAGTTGTGGGATTCAAGCTGTATGAGACAAATGAGGATTTCAGGGAGATTTGGGAATAGTGTCAGGAAAAACCTACGGAATAGCACCACAAAGCTGATGGCAGCCTATTCAACCAAATTCTAAGATATTTGATAAGAGAGTCTATCACCAAGAAAGTTGGAGTGGGACCTATCAAGGCTTTTCGGCATAGTAGACAAGAACCTTGCACTAGGACTGTCAAAACGGCTCGTTGTTCATGAACAGCTCGTGTTCAGCTCGTTAAAAAGCTTGTGTTTGACTCGTTCGCTAAGTTAACGAGTCGAACACAAACAAAGATTTGTTTGTTCGTGTTCGGCTCATTTTGGCTTGAAATACTATTCATCAATATATATATATATATATATATATATATATATATATATATATATATATATATANACTGTAACACCACAATCCTAGATACATAATTTTTTTTTATTGTTTCCTTCATACTCTTAAGATAAACATTCATAACTAATATGCTATAATACATGGCCAAAATTTTTCATGGAATCACCTCATAGTCTTTAAGAGAATATTCGATTTCCTCCAGGTACTAGGTGATTCCATTTTTGTAACTAAAATGTTTTCTCATTTTTTTGAAGTGTTTGTTAGGCTATTGTAAAATGAAATATAGATCTTCTCATTATATTTTTCTCTCAAGAAAAAGGATTTATATAGCAAATACCACTTAGTAGGATAAAGGCTTGTTGTTGTTGTTGTTGTTGTTGTTGTTGTTGTTGTTATTGTTGTAGTAGTATTCCACAACTAAAATGAATCTCTCATAGGTTATGGTGCAATTCATGATAGTGTCAATTTTTCTCAATTTTATTGTACCCGCAAAGTACACACCCTTAGTGATGGTATTGGCAAAAGTAAACAAGGAAATGTTGGAATCCTTCCCAAAGAATGGAAGGAGAGGATAAAGAAAAATATGGAGAATGTGGATGAGAAAAGAAGAAATGAAGGTGAGTGGGTGAAAGTAGCGAACAAGAAAGATGGTAACATGCATGACAGGAGATATTGACTTGGCTCGACAAACCATGTTCGTCAACAAAATATTGAGTTAGCTTGCCTCACTTGCATCTTTAGTCATTCTTGATGTCCAACACCAACACACCGTAATGGTTCATGCATCACAGTCATGGAAAATGCAAAAGCCAATAAATAAATATGGAATTAATCATCTTGTATTTTAAATCGACAAATCAAGATTTTTGATGATCGCAACTTAACCTCAAAAATATTTCATTAAATCCTTCAAGTTCATGGAGAATCCTCAAAGAACGGAAAAGTGACTGCTTTTTATAACTATTTACCACCATGAGTGTGGGAAAGTTGCTTCCTGGAGTTCAAGAATGTCTCAATGAGAATGGGAAGATTACCAATCCCAACATGATGAAAATAGAAAAATTACTTGCTCAGTTATCACAACCTACATGCAATCAAATACTTCCAATCGATGCCAATATTCCTGGCAAGGAAATCAATATACTACAAGCACTGTTGAAGAGATTAATTCGCATAGACCAATGAGATTAAAAAAACGTTAGATGATGATAACAACTTCATTCCTAAGGTGCATAAAAGAAACTTCATTGATGATGGAAAGATCTACCGTGACACGTTATGTACCAATTTCAGGGTAGCAAACAGATGAAACACTAATAACAACAACATCAGATGTCTCATACTTAACATGTATGAAACATTCATTTGTGATATTGTCACAGAAAAATAGCACAAGCAAAATTTAGTTTCTAAGAGCATCATTAGCGAACTCCATAGGCAGATTGCACATATTCTTAGCCCAATCAATGGGATATATCAAAATACATATATATTAATGGAAAGATCATAGCAACATAATATTGAATCTATTCACAAAATTAAGGCAAAGAATCTCACCATATTGAACCAAAGATATTAAAAGGTTAATATGATCTAACAAAGAAAGGTATACACCAAAAACTTCTGAAGCAAAGCCGTCCTTTGTAGCAAGGTATATGAAAAAGTTGAATTTACTCGATATCAAATTTTTGCAGCAAAGTAGACTGATACTAAACAGCCTAACAAGATTCATATAGCATTAAAAGGATTAAGAAACAAGTGAATCATGTGCAGCTTGGTGAAACCTAAGGTGATTTCATCATTATACCTCATATCTAATTAAATGTGAATAATAAATATAATAAAAGCAAATAAAATAAATAAATGCTTTGTTGAGTATTAAGCTTGAATGGAGTTCGGGCTCAAATGATCAGCATAATTAGCTTTATCTTAACTATTCGGTGGGTTTGAATTCAAATCCCACGTTTTAAAATTCTTTTGACTTCTTCAAGTGACAGGCACAAAAACTAGAGAACAAAAACAAACAAAATTAGGGTAGAAGCTTTAGACATTTTGATGTGTGAGATTTGATACCTAGAGACAATTGAATTTGCAGGTAAAGATGAAAACAGTGTGCCAACAAAGGCTAATTAAGCGCAAAAAAATGTGCACAATTGCATTTTAAACATTAAAATTTGAATTTTAACTGTTATTTAGTATCGTCTACCATTCTATGACAAAATAGTATCAGGAAAAGATGCTTTAAAGGTTACTCTTTCCACCAGTAATTCTCCATCCTGACTTATTTTCTTCCCTTGGACTTCCATCATACATACACACACTTCTGCTGGATCACCAGGATTGAAGGCTAAGAATTTTAACGAAAAGGAATACATCATTATGAGAAGTTATAGCTTATACCTAAATATTATTGTACAGTTTTTTTCCTGTAATCAGGTTACTGATGATTGTCAAAACAGTCCGCTGTAAGGGAGCAATAGAATTCACAGCATAAAATGATTAGCCAAAAAGAATACGCCGTCCATCTTTGAAATAAAAAAAGAGAAACAGTTTTCACAGAATTTTCAGGCGTGCATATGTACTGTGATATTAAAAACTTATCGCTTGAATGGAAAAAATAAAAAATAAATACCAAAATAGAATTTTCAGTAGTAGTGTGTCACTGTTTACCTAGCAAAGCTTTGCCTAGTTCATTCAGTCCCGGAATAATCCTCAAAAGCAAAGTGTTCTGAGAAAAGAATCAACACAAGTATGATCAATATGGTAACTCCCCTGCAGTTCCAAACAAACTAACACACGCTCTGATAGAGAGTTGGCAGGAAAAAGGTAGTGGGTGATGAGAACAAAAAACAAAAGAAAAGATGAGAACAATTTTCATTTTGATTGGTATTTCTATACGGCAGGCAGTAAAGAGAAATTTACTTACCTACATAGCACTTTGGTACTTTAAGCCTATGCATGAAAAGGTGTATTTCAAGCTTAAAAAGCCAGTGCTATTTTTTATGTGATATTAAATATCTAAGTGCTATCTGTGAAAATATGAAAATTTAGGTGTGAGATATGTCAATATATAAGAATTGTGTGCTATATATGTAAATGATCCTTGGGTAAATTGAGCTGAGACTTGTGAAGGTTTGTGCTTCCCATATTTATAGGCTCAATTTTTTTTTTCCTCAAGCTTGCCTCATGTTTGGCCAGATTTTGCAATTAAGCCCCCAATCAAGCGCAAGCCATGCAATTTTCCCAATTTGTTTAAGAGATAATAACAATTGGTACAGTTTAAAGATTACAAAGGCACAAGCTTGTAAGTTTCAACGGCAGAATGGTTCACAAAATTATAATTTAGTTAAAACTAGATGGTCTATAAAAACACAAAAATGCAAGTTTTAATAGATTCTATAGAGTGAGCATTATTTAGTTAATTAATTGCATATTTCAAATGATAAGAAAAAACCAATAAAATAATGAACCATCGTAACACGTATAAATGCAATGAAATTACATATAAAACTGCGATCATAGTTCAATTGTACCCTGGTGTATTTTTCAAAACTCATATTAAATAACTGAAATACTGAGTAAAATATGTATAATAATTGCATATATTAAAAAATGCCTTCAAAAATCTACTATAACGGAACCAAGCCGAGAAAGACCAAACTTAATTATGTTTGAGCATGAAGAAAAAACACGAGGTTGGATTGGACTAGAGCTCTATCTCGGTGAGATTGCAATATTTTGTGGGTAAAGTAATTTGAGCTCAGATTGGCCAAAACTCAATTGATCGCCTAGGGCATGTTTGGCTTAAAGAAAATGAAAGGTCACATTATACTTTTAAATTTCAGATTGGATAGATGGCTTAAATGTAAATAGAAAGAAATTCAGTTGATCAAATAAATGTGAACAAACCCAATTTTTTTGTTGATAAATTCATGCCCAACCCTAGTGAAAAACAGGAAGAAAACTTAATTGAGTTATTATTGTGAGAACAAAAAACAAAAAGCATATTTCACATTAACAAAACAAGAAAAAAAAGAATATCTTTACATTAAATTTCACCTAATCTTTACATTCAAGTCAATTCCTTTAGTATTAACTTTTCATTTCTTTCTTCTAATTCCTGCAAACCAAACAGAGCCCATGAGAAAAGAAAAGTATTCATTACATTCATGATTTGAGCTTAAATAAAAGAAGTAATCCAATATATAATTTAACAACCAAGAACGTTAAAATAATATAGTTAACTAATTTATAATTAAATTAACATAACACCCTAATTGTAATCAATTAACATAAATAAAACAAATTCATATATGTATGACTTATTTTTACCTCATTAACCTATTGAACATTAATTAGACCATAGAAGAAACATGAATAGGTTTGGAATGTTGGGAAATTTTTTGAATTAAGATAACCTATCAAATATTGTGAGCCAACTTTTTTTTTTCCCGAGGATGGTGTGAAGATTATTAAAGTTGATTGATATTGTTTACTTCCTTGCGTTTATGCTCGTTTTGGTAGATAAACAAAACAATCCCTATATAGACGAAACTCTTTCTTTTTCTTTCCTTCGCTTATTCTCACTTTAAACGCCCAATTAATCGAAAAAACCTAAAACAGAAGGGATTGCCAAACAAATATAGCACGTCAGACGAAGCAGCGGGAAACGAAGGGCTGCAGCAGGATACCTGCTTGTCTAAGGGATGCCGGAAATCATCAGCTTCGAGGTTATGNCTTTTTCTTTCCTTCGCTTATTCTCACTTTAAACGCCCAATTAATCGAAAAAACCTAAAAAACAAGGGATTGCCAAACAAATATAGCACGTCAGACGAAGCAGTGGGAAACGAAGGGCTGCAGCAGGATACCTGCTTGTCTAAGGGATGCCGGAAATCATCAGCTTCGAGGTTATGGAAGACGAGGGGAGCCGCACCGCAAATCGGAACTGTAGTTCTGCCTTGTTTTCCTACTTTCGTCGACCAGTTTCTCAAGGAAAGAGACCGAAACGGGATCCTCGAACCGCGTACCCACTCCGTGAACGGAGACAGTGAATTCACCCAGAGGATGGGCGAGAGAGGAAGAAGGGCTGAAGCCATCTGTAACTGTAAGACGCAGGTAGAAGGTACGGATTCAGGATGCAAGAAGACTACTTTATGCTCGTTTATTTTTTGATTTAATAGCTTATTGTCTCCTCCCAGCCGAAAAGAACTCTTAGCTCATGACTTAAATCCTATTTTTTTTGGACTTTTCATTCATGACATTCTACTCCACCTAATCACTTGAAACTCTCATCACGAATTCACTCCACCGATGGTCTCACTAGACCATGGAGAGTACACACACCTGGTAGACAGTAATCTGCTCTGATACCACTTGTCACCTCCCAAAAATAGGGCTGTCAAAACGGCTCGTTGTTCGCGAACAGCTCGTGTTCGATTCGTTAAGAAGCTCGTGTTCGGCTCGTTAATTTCGTTCGATAAGTTNATGTTAAGTAGGTAAAATTTTATTTTATTTTATTTAAATCTTATTAATTATATCTCTCCTGCCATGATAACCCAAAATTCACATCAAATCCGCAGTGGACCAATTTGTCCATGGGGTTCAATTGTGGTTGCCCTATCACAATCAATTTTTATTTTGAAAAATAGAGCGAATTCAATCTTAAATGGATACATATGGCATATGTAAGGCTGTCAAAACGGCTCGTTGTTCGGCTCGTTAAGAAGCTCGTGTTCGGCTCGTTAATTTCGTTCGATAAGTTAACGAGCCGAACACGACCTAAGATGTGTTCGTTCGTGTTCGGCTCGTTTTGGCTCGAAATACTACTCATCAAGTTTATATNCGGATTCACCCAGAGGGTAGGCGAGAGAGGAAGCAGGGCTGAAGCCATCTGTAAGACGTAGGTAGAAGGTACGGGCCGTTTATTTTTTCCTGGTTACTTAAATACTATTTTTTGGTTCTATATTTAGCGGTGACATTTTTATCCGTGAAATTCTCGTCAACCCAATCACGTGACGCCCTTATCACAGATGAACTCCACCTAGTGCCAATTGGACAATGGAGAGTCCACACACCAGATAAACAGTAATCTGTTATGATATCACTTGTCACCTCTCAAAAGAGCTCTTCGGGTGTGGGCAGCCCAGGATTTAAATACTGCATTTTGGTTCTACAACTAGTCGATGTATGACTTTTTATCTGTGACATTCTCCTCCACCCAATCACGTGACGCTCTCGTCACGAATCAGCTCCACCGAGGGTCCGACTAGATCATGGATAGTTCACACAAATCTGCTATGATATCACTTGTCACCTTCCAAAAGAGCTCTTCGGAGTTGTGGACAGTCCATGACTTAAATATTATTTTTCGTTCATACACCTAGCTGATGTTAGATTTTTTGTCCGTGACACTACAGTTTTAAAATTGTGTTCAAATGTTTTTGATCCATTTTATTGTTGGCCAACAGGGTGAATGTAAAATACTAATTATTAAATTAATATTCTTATAATATTTCTTCAAGTTTTATGGTATTTCAAAAGTAATTTTTTATGTTTTTAAGATAATGATCATGTTTATACTTTGCTATTACTAAATGTTAATTAATAAATAAAATTTATTTTAATTTGTTAGGTTAAATTCATTTAGGTATAGTCTCGTATTAACTAAGAGCTCATGAACTCAAGAGAGATCCTATTTTTTGGAGGAAGATGTGAAAAAAGGTGGTGGATATGAAGCTAGAGCTTTGAGTTTTTAATTTCTTTTATGCGTCTCTGAGGGAGAAGAGAATGGTTCGAATGAAAGATTTTCTTGTTCATAGAGAGAGAGAGAGATGGAGACTACATTGATTGATCAGTTCCTCTCCATCCTACCCCTCTTTTCTTGTATCTTCATGCATATGGGGAGATAAAAGAATTACAAAATTACATTTTGTACAGTAATATGTCTATCCTCAGTGTCTCAATGAAAATATCATTGTGTCGTGGATATCAAGCGGTTTTTTAAATAAGTAGGAATGCATATAATATAATGCTATCATGATCTTCTCAGATTGTTGGTTTGTCCTTGGTTAGATCGATCATTTTGACACGTGGCAAGGCTCAACCACTTCGACTGATGGGTTCAGTTTGGTCATTTCAATTGGTGGGCTCAATTCGACAACTTTGGTGGGTCGTCTCAATTTGAAAATATCCTGTCGGATATGGGTCTTGTAAATCCGCAATGGCTATTGATCCTTTACATTATACACAATATTTTAAACAACAAGATGATTGTATAACATTACATAAGGGTGCACATATTTACAGAAATATCACGATAAATTATTATTATTATTGTTATTATTACTATTGATGCAAGCTAGAAAATTCACAGAGGTAGAATAATCGATTATCGTCTTAGTGTTGCATAAAAATTCAACACACACAGGTAACAGAAAAGAAGTAAGCAGAAAGAGACAGATCGACTTTTTACGTGGAAAACACTTCAAAGGGGGAAAAACCGTGAGGCCTAACATAGTTGAAATAATTCACTATGAGTGATGAGTACACATGTTCAATCTTTTCCTAAATTAGGGAAAACGGAATTACCAAGTTATATAACTATAATCTGGTTGCAATTTTTGGTGATAACAGGTTTCAAAGGTCATTGTTAATTATTTATTGTCCGTCGTGAGTGTTATAGATGGTTGTTCCAGAAGCTTTGATTGGCCAAAGAAAATGTAACAATCAGTTACGGAAGTTGTGGACCACACAGACCGTAGTAGAGAGTATAAATGACGTTCGTATGCCACCAGGGCCGGAGTTCGGAGTTGCACGAGTTGTGAACCACGTAGGGCGTAGGGAGTGAATATGAATGATATATGTAGGCCTTTAGGGCTAGAGTCGGGAGCTGCGGGAGCTGCGGGAGCTGATGACCACACAAGTCGTTTGGGCGAGTATGAATGACGTTCGTTGGTCGCGAGGGCCAAAGTTAGAAGTTGCACGAGCTGTGAATCAGGTAGGTCGTAGGGGAGAGTACGAATGATGTTCGTAAGTCACAAAGGTTGTAGTCTGGAGTACACGAGATGTGAACCAAGTAGGTCGTAAGGGCGAGTATGAATGACGCCCATAGGCCGTGAGGGCCAGAGTCGGAAGCTACACTAGCTATGAACCACGTATGCTGTATAGGCGAGTATGAATGACATTCATAGGCCGTGTGGTCGGAGTCAGGAATTGCATGAGCTGTGAACCACGTAGGTCGTTGTTGACACATGGATCGTAGTGATGAGCTCATGCCCCACGACGATGGCTGACGATATCTGGTTGGTGGTGATTAACGATGATTGGTGGTGATCGAAGGTGAAGGTGGACAGTGGCGGACGGGGATTGTCGAGTGTATACGACGGTCGGCGGTGGTCGACGACGGTCGAGATGGTGTTGGACTTTAGCTCATTCTCAGAACTTCTAGTTCTCTCTGAAGCTTCAAGTCTCTCCCCTCATTTGAGAGTTGAGGCTCTATTTATAGTGTTCTGGGGGTCATTAATGCTCGAATATGAATCATTTTGATTGGACGGTCTGGAGAGTTTCTTCCAATCAAATGACGTTTAATGGACATTTGAGTACCTTAACAATGTCGAAATTACGAAATATTGGGCTCGTTGGAATCATCTTATCGAGACACTCGATTCGACTATAAACTTCCTAGATTCGGTACCCGCTTGACTTTCCAATTGTGTCCGAAAATCTTCTAAGAATAGTTTAATGACTTAATATGGGATTGATTTGACTCAAATTGGAATGACTTTGATATTATTAGATCTGTCTCATCGAGTTGGTTAGTTTGATTATAAGTTTGTTAAAACGGAGTTCTGGATGAGTTTTTTTCAATGTTTGAAGATCCCTTGCACAAAATATTATCTTGAGATCAGTGTCATGCCTCGAGATTCGTGCTATATAACGAAGATTTGTTGGTGGCGTATCGATTTATATTATTTAACAACATGTCATTCAATTATATAGCGATGCATTGTACTAATTTCTAAGAGTTCTACAAATATTTCTTCTAAACATCTATCTATATATATTCATTTATCGAGTCGTTATTCTACTTTTATTTGTCATATTCAAACCCAAGTATTAAAGTTTATAACATAACCTACGTAGAAATTCTGTCTAATCAAATTAGTGTGGGAATTTGTCGTGATAATGTAATTCACTGATTATTAAAAATGAAATACATGACTCGGAATTCTGCTGCACTGCAACTCACTTAATAGCGGCAGATTACGGGTAGAAAACTATGACGCAAAGCTTTGGTGGTTAAAATTCTTGTCAATAATATCACACTATTTTCATTAAACTTGATGCAATGTCGTCATGTTATTATTCGAGCTCTTCTCTGCTTTCTTTCTATGATCTTGCTTCGATTTGGCTCTGACAAATCGTTTCCGGCAACGCTCGCGGTGTTGTTATACTCTGCGACCTAGCAGAAAGCACTTCGACTTTTGGCGAATCCTTTCAAACTAAATAACTTTCATTTTTCCAATCTCTCTCGTATTTCTTACATTTTTCATCATTAGTTTTTTGGCTTAGGATTTAGGGTTATGTGAATGTTTTTTTGTGGCGTTAATGTAAAAGTTGTCTTGATATTTTCTGTTGTTGAGATATGATAATTTATAGGAATTAGGTGGCATGCATGCAAATAAAAAAATGTGTGTTTTTTAATTTGGTGTAAAAGTTAGGTTTGTAAGAATTAAAAGTTAAGTTTTAGATGTTTACATACATAAGAATTGGGAAGTATGTATGTAAAAGTCTTTTTACTTTTATGTGTGTGTGTACACATACATGTATTTACATCAAGAATGTGCCCACACAAATCCCAAGGAGATCCAACAGTCAAGAAAAGAGAAGTACAAAATAAGGGTCCACTGACAGGAGACTAAGAAGACCCACTTATCTTATTTGATACAGTCATCCGAGCCAAGGAAAAAGACCAACCAAGCCAAGAGAATGACAAAATGCAAGATCCAAGTTTGGGCCAATCGGATACGAAGAAACATATTAGCTCTTGAACAAACCACCACAAATAAGTCGAGTGAAGCCATCAACTTACCTCTCGACAAATCAAACCAAAGGAAAAAGATACACTTCCTTTCCCTCAAAAGCCGCCTCATAGACGCCCCTAAAGTTTTTCATAGGGGACCAAGAATTGGAAATACAGTTCAACCTCACAATCGTTCTGAAGGACATCAAAGAAATGAACTACCTATCGAGTTACATTGATGTGTCCTTTGCTTGATAGTCTAGTCCTGTTTTGTTGATAGGAAGTCCTCGTATAGGGATTGAGTGTCGACGGTCAGACAAAATTGATCAATTGACAAAGTTTAGCCGACCAATCCAGTCCTGCTAACCTGAAACTAATTGAAACTAGTTGGTCGGCTATACTGACTCATTCATGCCAATCAAATCGACCTTACTAAGCTAAAGTCATGCTAACCCAAATGACCTAGTCATAGGGCAACTGAGAAATATGCTTAAATATATAAAATACCTAAAATATCATAGTGAATCCATTACAGAAGGGAAATAATATTATTTCACATATTTTACCATCTCTTTTTTAAATAGAGAGATCATTTTATGAGAAAGTGATAATGAACAAGACATTTGAATGTTCACTTAATAGTAATTTCTCTCTTTATATCTCTCTATGTCATTCCTTTCTTACGCTATAATCCTTGAGAGGTGATTTAGAGATAAATTATGATTAATATCCTAAAAGGTACGGTACGCGTGATAGTGGGAGATTTTTGCGTCATCGCATAACATAAAACTTTTAGAAGACTTCTATCTAAATGACCAATCATGTCATTTGAATAATGGTATACCTCCCGAGAAAAGTAACTACTACCTAAAATAGGTCTGATCGTCGGGATTATGAAAACCTTCATAAGTTTGTGAAACTATAGATTTTTTCCTTACCTTACTTGTGTAAGATAAAATTTATTTAATTCTGAATTGGGCTCCCTTCAAGGGCAAGCCCTTGTAGTTCAATACATCTTCAGAGCCGTGAGCCCTAAAGAAAACTCTCGATTAATTTACCGACTCATGTTATTCCGGTTAGAAAGTTGGAGTTTCATAATTGAAGTGTTGAAAGTGAAGGAAGGACCCAAATTGGAATAATTAAGCTCAAAGGGACCATATAATTCAATGACAATGTGTAATCAAAAAGCCCAAACGAAGGGATTTAACTATCAAGGGAAGGAGGTTTGCCCAAAGGATGGTAATTGAAGAGTTTGAAAAAGATTGGTAGCGAGTTTTGATTGATCATGTAAGATAACATAGGAATACTTGGTTTGACTGATTGAAGTTGTTGAAGTTCCAAAATTGAGATCTCAGGGTCAGTACTTAAAATCAGATTCTCTTCTTTCTAAGGTCGGTACCTAAATTCCGATCCTCATTTTGTGGTTGATACCTAAATTTCAATTCCCATCTCGGGGTCAGAACCTAAATTCATATTTTCGTCTTTTCGAGGTCGGTACCTAAATTCTGATTCTCATTCTGAAGTTTATACCTAAATTTCAATTCCTATCTTAGGGTCAATACCTAAATTATGATTCCCTTCATTCCAAGGTCGGTACCTAAATTCTGATTCTCATCCTGGGTTTGATACCTAAATTTAAATTCCCATCTCGAGGTTAGTACCTAACTTTTGATTTTCTTCTTTCTGAGGTCGGTACTTAAATTATGATTCTCATTTCGGGATTGATATCAAAATTTCAATTCCAATCTCGGGGTCAGTACCTAAATTCTAATTCCCTTCTTTGTGAGGTCGTTACCTAAATTTTGATTCTCATTTCGGGGTTGATACCTAAATTTCAATTCACATCTCGTGTTCAATACATAAATTCTGATTCCCTTCTTTCTGAGATTGGTACTTAAATTCTGATTCTCATTTCGGGGTTGATACCTAAATTTCAATTCTCATCTCGGGTTCAGTATCTAAATTCTGATTCCCTTCTTTTTGAGATCGGTACTTAAATTTCAATTCTCATTCTGAAGTTGATACCTAAATTTCAATTCGCATCTCAGGATCAGTACCTAAATTCTGATTCTCTTTCGATACCTTTTGAGTTGTATTTGAGTCCTTGTGCATTCCTTCTCGATTCAATCACTTCACGTGTTTCCTTCTTTCAAAATTAACTTTCACTAAAATTTAAATCAAAATTGACATTAAAGTTAAAACTTTAAACATTAAAGTTTGAAATTGAATCGAGTCTTCCTCGCGGTCGTCAGTTTGCCTGGTGGCTATCTCCGTAAATCAGTTCCATAGCCCTTCACTTGGGTCAACAAGCACAAATTACTTTGTAAATTTCAAATTCACTGTTTAAATTGATATTCTGAAGGTGCACCCACCAATTCCCAGTGGGAGTCCCTGCATGCTCCCCAGCGGAAACCTTCTCCAAATTTTCTCTCTTCTCTGCTCTGAGCCTGTTGACTTAGACAGTTGTATTGGTTTGTTGATCTCATTGCTCAACAACAATACGTGTGGTGTGTCTGCTCAGCACACCACACCTATTGGGGGTTCATTTATTGACCTCGCTTTTGATTGAGGTATAGTTTCTTCTTTAGGAGCCTAGGATCTACCCATAGGACTTTCCTTTTGACTATTCCTAAAGGACTAGTGATGGTACCCTCACCAATAAAAATTCTAAACTCTTATTTGCTCATCTTAAAGTTCCACATGTTGTTTCTAACCTCTAACACTTAGTAGGTGGGACCAATATGGGGGAGTTCAAGAGGAGTCCCCGTAGGACTGTTTGACCTTAGGGTTAACCCTGGGTGGTGTGGCCTTGGTCAGTCTTGCACACACACACTTGCTCCCACACTCACAACCTCATCCTTAGCCAAATATGTTTTTAGTTGATCTCCTACTTTACTGAGAACTCATGTGGATGGTCCCCCAAACCATTAGCCTTAGGCAAGGGTTTGGCTAAGATCAGCACATGGAGATCCATAATGTCCTATGGCTCAAATAGGGTGACTTCAAGATTAACATCCTCAATCAATCCCAACCTTACCAAATTCCCAATTTTGACCTTTCTTGGTCCTAAATTTCACCAAATTACCAAATTGCCCCTAAATTCTAAATTTTCCAAAATTAACCAAATTCTCGAAATCTTTTCAAAAATCATTTCAAACCCTTTTAAATCACTCAAATTGACCAAATGCCTCAAAATTTTCCAAAATATCCCCAAAATCCTCAAAATTACCAAAATGCACCAAAAATTGAAAAAAATTTCAAAAATTCCCAAAATCACTCCAAATTTCCTCAAAATCCATTTGAATCACTCAATTGGGCCCAATTTGACCCATTTTGACCAAAATCCCCAAATTGCCCTTAAAGGCCCAAATTCCCCAATTCATCCCCAATTTTTACCAAATTGACCTCAATCTCCCCCAATTTCGATTCCAAACTCAAATTCATCATCCCAAATCCCAATTGAACATAATTTCAAAACCAATTTCAAGCTAAATCCAAAATATCTAATTTTAGCTATACCCTTAAATTCTCTAAATTGAACTCCATGATCAAATCAATTCCCCAAATTTGAATTCCAATTTTTTCATAACACCTCCCCAAATCAGTTTGAACAATCAATTGACCCAAATTTAAACTCAAAGCTCACCCAAATCCAACTTGAGTCAAAATGCCCAAAATTGATCAAAAGCTAAAATTCCACCAAGTTGACCTTCCAAATCAATTCAATATCACTCAATCCCTTTTCCAAATTTCTCATGTCAATTATTCAAGCCAATTTGATCAATCAATTAAACCAAATTCAAAGCCAAGCCAAACCCAAACTCAAATTCAAGCCCATGGCATGATTTTGGAGCCAAGCCATGTATGTAACAAAACTTAGCCAAATTGATCAAACCATAGCCACCATAACCAACATTTGGACCCTAGAGAGCAGGCTAGACCCACCTAGTCCACCCTACATGAGTAATGAACCAAAGGTCTCTTGATTTAGGGGATCTTTTCCCATATTTGGCTAAACCCAAATATATTTGCCATTAAGCCTTAACCATTCAAAGTTAATCATTATTAACCCTCCAACTGGCTCACTTGACCACCAGTTTTGGTCTAGTCGGCCAGCATACTGGCCAGAAAAAACCAAAACCGAGAGCCACCCCCAAGCTTAAACTCCAAATTTGAACTCCCTGAGTTGGCTCATTCCAACTAGTCACTTGTGCCACTCAACTCTCCACCTAAGACACTCTTTGCACTCACTGACCAACCATGGTGGCATCTCCTTCCTCGTCTATTTAAACCCCACCTTCCATGACCAAAAAAGGAGACCATCGAATTCCTTAGGGAAACTCTGCCAAAATCATTTTAGAGTTTATTCAAGCTTTCCTAAGTTCAATCACATAGTCATCATCCATCCATTTCCACTGTCAAAGCCCAATTTTTTAGCTCAAAACCAAGGTATTTTCTGTCATTCCTCCAAACACCACCAAATTCCAAATTGAAGTGTCATTAAGCTTCACCAGAACTTAAGGAGAAGTTCTCCATTAAAACCCTCTCTGATGAGCCCTCCAAACCACTCTTAGACCAAGGCCGCACCACCTGTTGGTCGAAATCCTACCTATGCCTCATACCAGAGCAAGGTGACACATCTAGAAGGTTCTTCATACTCCACATAAGCTTTCACAAGAACCCAATCGAGGCATCACCTGTTGGGCAAAGGTATAGCTCACTAACCCTAATTTTGAGCCAGTTTCACCAATTGTGAAAGAAACTTGTATTTATAGCATTGTAACCATATGGATGTGTTCGTCTCGCGTAGATGAAGGTGTAAGGACAAACAACACTTAATTTTGTTGACTATTGAGCAAGTTTTTAGGCCTAGAAGTCAAACGATTCTCGGGTTAGGTTAATCGGGGACGATGACCAATAACCGTTGAATCACGCGTTTATTGGATGGACGCTCTGCATCAAGTCGGACGAGGGGACGAAACGATACAGCGGGTTGACGAGGCTGCTACGTGGCTGGAGGCGCCTAATAAGAGAGTGTTGCGTCGAAAGCTCGATGCGTACAAGGTTAACGCAATGCTGACTCAGATAAATAGAAAATTACAGATTTTTTTATTTAAATTAATTCTAGAGCTTCAAAAATTCATAACTTGGAGTAGAAAATTCACAAAAATAAAATAAAAATATCTTGTTGCTCAGTAAACACAGGAAATTAATGTGAAATAAAAATAAAAATTATTTGGTGTGTCTCTAATTTTTAATTAATTAAATAGCCTATGTAATGTTTTAATTTTAATTAAATATAAAATAATCATCATGGTTTAGGATTTTAGGGGTTTATTCACCATGACAGTGGGGAAGTTTTGTGATTTTTCCAAAGTCAGAAAACATTCTACACATGTAACCCTAATTCTAATCTTGGGTGGTTATTTTCCTTAAAATAATTATATAAAGTAAAATATAAATTAGAAAATTATGAAACTTGTTTTGATAGGTTCCTTATGGTCAAAAGATTCTTGGAAAATTATAAATAAAATTTTTAGTATTTGTGTAAATTACTATTGTTGAATAAACCCTAAAAGTTCATAAAAATTAAAATAAATTTATTATATTTCAAAAATAACTCCACACTGTAAATAACATTTATTTTAACTCATTATAAAAATTTAAAAAATTATTTGATTTAATTTTAACACTAAAATTTATTTTTCAAGAAATTTTTTTTAACTCATTATGAAAATGAACTATTTATTTAAAAATAACTCCACACTGTAAAATATATTTGGCATTAATGTAGTTATAATAAATTAAATATAATTGGAAAAATTATGAAAAGTGCTTTTCTAAACTCCATGTGATCAAGGGCACTTAGGAAAACTAAAAATTATTTTTAAATAAATAGTTCATTTTCAACCTATTTTTGAATTAAAAATAATTAAAAAAATTTTTAAATACAAAAAATGGTTCAAAATGTTCCTAATTACTTCCTGTTCACTTGAGACTCATTAGAAATTTTTTTCTAATTTTTCTAAGTTAAATATAAATTTTTAAAGTCTAAAAATATATTTTCTCTAATTTTCCATTAAAATAATTGTAATAAATAAACTGAAAAATCATAAAAAAGAAAAAAAAATTGTTTCTCTAAGTTCTCTGGACTTAGAGATATTTAATAAAAATATAAAAAGTAATTTTTGTTATTAAAACATATTTTCTATTTTATTAAATCATAAAAATCAATAAATAATTATTATACTTAAAGTAAAACTTGAAAAATTTTAAAATTTTCTCCAGGTGGTCCTCTGACTTAGGTGAAACTCAAATAGTTTTTCTATGAACAAAAAATTTTACTTTGATTAGTTAAATAAAGTAAATTTGAATATCCTATTTTTTAAGTTAAAATAATTATTTAAATTAAATTAAATTTTGAAAAATCATATTTTCTCCTATGATATTTTAATTGACCCATGAATGGAGTACTCTAAAATTTCAAAAATCATTTGAATTATAATTGATAAGCTATGGAGTAGAGAGCCCTAGGGGCAAAACAGTCATTTTAGATTTTTGTGTCTTAATCAAAATTTAGGATCAACCAAAGGGAAAAATGGGTCATTTTGATTTTAATGAATTCTTGTATATGTTTGAAACATAATGGGTTAAAAGGTAGAAATCAATTTGCCACATTTTCCATGTTAAGGGTAAAATTGTAATTTTTTAAATTATCATGATTTGGAAGTTAATTAAAATTAAATGACTAAAGTGATGGGCTTAGGCTAGGAAGATGTTGATTCACTTATTTTAAGCCCACAATTGGTGACAGTAACTATAAATTTACCTAATGAGATTATTAAGAGCTTAGTAGTGATCTAGGCTTGACATTTGAACTTGTCTAATGAGGTTTATAAAAGTTAATATGACTGATAATTAACACCTTTAAACACTATTAACCTAACTTTAGTGCTGGGTACAAAATCTTTAATGACTTAAACTTGCCCTAGGATCATCCACCCACATAACTTTTAAGTAAAGTGTCAATTGATTAATTGAGTACCTTATTCTCGAGATAATTAAAATATCAGGTTCACTTAGCATAAGGTGTATTAACTCATTGCAACTAAACCTAAAATTCGGGATGATCATTTAAACAATATAATAGGTTCAAATGAACTCAAAATATTTTAAAAGGGACTTAATAGTTGTTAGGGATTGTTCCCCAAACACATTTAGAACTTTTTGGATGTTTTGAAGGATAATTGAACTCATTATACTTTATTCAGAAAATCATCCATTTAAACCCTTAGAGACTCTCCAAGTTAAGACTTAGAGTTTTGGTAATTACACCTTTATCTACTCTTGCGATTTATTTAAATTTTTGCAAAATTATATACATGTAAAAGTTAATCTTTTAGCTGGAGCAGTATGAAGATAACAGGTACGCTTTTATAGTGTTATTTAATTTTTGTCATTTTATTTACTACAATTTGCTCTTGCTTTCAAACATTATACATGCTTGGTTGTGGATGTCACTTTACCTGCAAAACAAAACAAATTTTTGAAATTAAATTAAACTCTTTCAATTGTAACCATAATTTCTTTGAAAAATAACTTAACATAACATGTTCTTTTGAATTTACGGGAGTTCCTCAGATGAGGTAACATATGGTTGCTAACGAGATCTCCCCGGTTTAAATGGGTTTAACAAATCGTTTAAGCTAAGTAAATTCAAAAGAAAATAGTGATACCAAAATGAGGAACCCGTGGGATCCTAACCAATGTCGCTCTAATCAACTTTAACCCCTCCATAATGGTTGAACTTAAACTTGTCTTTTAAACTTGTTAACCCTTAGACTTTAGGACTGCTACTCAATCGATGAGCTTGGAGCTAACTCCGTGGGCAGCCCTAGAACAACATGAGGGTTTACAACAGCACGAGGATCTACAACAACACATCTTTCTTTAGAATAAACAATAAGTGATAGGATTTTGAGGTTGTTTGTCTAGTGCAACATAAATCCTCACCTTATCTTGAGGTCTTTGCACAATCATGTTGTATAATTTAAGCAATAACACATTTTAGGATTCTGAGGTTGTCGTTCGTCACGACCTAAACCCTCACATACTCCAGACTATTTGTGCGACTGTCTCACACAAATGTAAGTCTTAACTAATAAAATTGACAAGATGAAACATTCGATAATTTTCCCTCGAAATTGAAGCTAAACCATAATATAGCTTCGGAAGTCACTAAGGTTCTTCTCAAGTTCGATGACATCTCATAGTTCTTCTTCCTTTGGATTCCAAAATAAATGTTTCAAATTGGAGCATGTCTCATTTCACACCTATTTATCTGATATTTGAAAAGTTTTATTCCTTTGAACTCTTGGAGACAATATTTTCTGATCTAAACCAAGAGTTTTTTTAAGTGACGTCGGTCATTTAAGATGTAATCGACTATAGGGGCTTGTCTCTATAGGGAGCTTTAAGAACCCATGTAATATAAACTCTATCTAATCATTCATATTAGATAAAAGAACTTGTCGGTCAATGTAAAAGTTTGCAGACCAGACGAATGTCATAAATTCTGTAGTTTATTTAATCGAGTCTCATTATCACGTGATTTTTCTATTCCTCGGAGTAGATATGTTATTTGTAGTGTTGTACTTATTTATTTAAACTATTATCTATATGAGATCGATTCGATCTTGTATTTTCAAAAATCAAAATGTTATTTTTTACAATTATATATATATATATATATATCACTTCACGTGTTTCCTTAGATCGGAAGAGCACACGNGGGACATCCATTTCGGTGGCCGACAATTTCTAAAGGAAATGATGATATGTCGCGTGAGATAGGTATTTTAGGGCCTTTGCATCAAATTTCTGTCATATTTGCGTCATAAAAAATCAACAAAACTCCAAGTTAACTGAAAATCTCACTCAAATCCATTCGATGCAAACATCGACATAAATCCGACGGCCTTGAATAACATCCAAGTAAACTGAAAATCAACAAAACTAAAGTAAACTTGTTGCGTCGAACGAGCCGTGCAAATTTGATGCAAACATCGACATAAATTCAACGGCCTTGAATAACATCCAAGTTAACTGAAAATCTCACTCAAATCCAACGGTAATAATTGAATCGAAAAATTTCCCACACAAATTCTGATACTAATTATTAGCGTTCCTATAGTAATACTTAGCTCTGAGACCCCTCATCCACTTCAAAGTCACTCACTTGGGAAATAAAAGAAATGTCTTTCCAGGAATGATAATTTTTTCATGGTAAAACTTGCAAAGCACATTCTGGAGCAATAACTCACTTATCTTCGAATCACTATTTGAATTGTCTGAAAAAGACATGTTATATATCTATTTATTAGATTCAAATATAGCTTCGTGCAGCACCCAAAATTCTATAACTATAAAGTTAAAGAGCCAAATTTACATAAAAGTTTATTCAAATTACAAAAATAAAAGTGACCTTTTACTAAGGGTGTAAATGAGCCGAACACGTGCAAGCCCAGTCTCTGCTCCTGTTTGGCTCGTTTATATTTCGAGCTCAAAAAGTATATTCGTGTTTGACCCGTTTGCTTCGCGAGCCGAACACAAGTCTTTCACTAACAAAGAATCGTTTTGACAACCCTAATCATGTAGTCATGATATGTTAAGAATTGGTGCAAGATTTAAAACATCATTGGAATCTAATTTAATAATTTTTATTTTATTTTCTTAATTAATACTTTTAATTGATTAAAAATCTTTGTAGCCTTGTAGTTAATTAATTTTTTTTAAATACTACTCATAATATATATATATATATATATAATT
>JXCR01141492.1:175725-187810 GCA_002079205.1 Phalaenopsis hybrid cultivar
TATATATATATATATATTAGTTCATGTATCTGTTTGTGTACATAATTCACAACCATAAAATCTAATATTATGCAATTTATAATTTTTCACTCCCCCAAACATAGTATTTAATGATTAGGAGGAGCATGCTTCTATGAATCTCCAAATAGAGGTCTTACTTAATCACATGAATATAGTGAATGTGGCTTTTGATCGATTTAGAAATTAACAAGAAGAGCCTTGATAGATTGGCATGGTCTTGATTTTACCTAATAATTTTCTTTACTCCGTGTGACATTATAATGCACCATTGTTGTATAAATGAGTCGTGAGATATTCTCTTAACATGTATGACTTAAAATGTGAAGATTTTGTCAAAGAAACAAATAAGTTAATTCATATAATAATATAAGAATAATAGTTTTGACATATTTCAACCACTAACAATGTGGCATAAAAATAGCTATTAAATTATATTTTGAATTCTTATGATATTTTCATGAAACCTATTAATAATTCATAAAATTTTTAAGATCCATCGTCTCATAAGACCACCTTTCTGGCTTCAAAAAGAATCCTCAGATTCTTAATTAATCATGATTGTAAATTAATTTCTAGTCACATAAAAATATGCATAAACTAATAAAGATAAAGTCTTAGTGCTAAGATGTAGTTAGTTTTGATTAGGAAGGAAGAAAACAAAGATACTCCAAGTTTCCTCTTCTTCTAAATCTCAATCTCAAGTTCTTGATCCAGTCCTTCTCACCTCATATCTCTTTTTATTTTGGCTTGAAATCAAGCATTTGTCGATAACCCTCCTTATATCTCACTATATCATGTAGGAATTTGGATCTCTTGAATGCACCATCTCTCTCTCTCCCTCCCTCTCTTATGAAGTTAGAAATTACAGTCCTCTGCCCTAGTGCCGACTCACTTCGTAGTAACCCTACATCGCCTCACGAAACACGACTAACATTTGTCACAGTCACACTACCGAAATTGAGCAAATTTACGACCGACATATCAGATGTAAAACGAAAGCAAATCCGACGTT
Source organism: Phalaenopsis hybrid cultivar (assembly GCA_002079205.1). Lineage (NCBI taxonomy): Eukaryota > Viridiplantae > Streptophyta > Magnoliopsida > Asparagales > Orchidaceae > Phalaenopsis > Phalaenopsis hybrid cultivar. Next base: position 176,759 of record JXCR01141492.1, read on the forward strand.
AATTGAGGGTTGTCGTCGGATTTGTGTATGCTTTATGTGTGTTTTTTTCACAGGTAAAATGGGGTCGATAATGTAACTTTCGACTCAATGGCATCCAAAATATTCGCCATAATTTATTTGGGTCGTATTTGCATCTTATTAGCATCAGTTATCGTTGAGGTTGCACATGCATTTGAAGTTGTGTCTACAAAATCGGACTTTAAATTTATGCATTGGTTTACCGTCGAATTTGCCACAAATAATATCACAAAATAACGGAAAATGATTGTCAATTGTGTGTCAGTGCATTCAGCACAGATCAGACGCAAACCAACTACAAAAAAAAATAAAAGAACGATTACATTTGTATAACCTACACACAAAAAATAATGCATCAAATATCAACAATAGAATTCACCCAAAAAAAATCCATCACATAAGTTCAAAGCAATCCTCAAAAATAAAAGAGAGCAAAAAAAAAAAAAAAACCTACTCCTTATCTCCCTCCTCTTCATCCTCGTCCTCCCCCTACTAACGCTATCAGCAGCTTGCCCCGACGATTTGCTAAACTCTCGGTAATGCATGTTATGGAATCCTCAACCCTATGTTGGCCTTGTAATATATGTTCATGCAAATGGTGGAGCTCTTCATCTGTGACAGCAACTTGTTTGGCAAGAGTATCTTGGTTTGGCTATGACGAGCTCGGAAACATGATTGGAACATGAGAGATCTCGGCCTCGAGGGTTATGCCCTTCACACTGAGGCAATAGACCCTCCTCTTCTTTCCCGCCACCTGAGTCTGCAACTCGAACTCGAACCGCACAGTGCTATTGGTGGAAGTATGGGGCTGAGAGGCCAAACACCTCTCCCGAAACTGCTCAAACCCTTCATACATACTTAAAACCAATGTTTAATTGCCACTTTAAATCATAAGAGTCCAAATAAAATTTTAAGGAATTATTTTTTACTTACATTCAACCGCCGGGAGTGCTCGGAGCTCACTTTTGCGGCTTCGTGCGTTGATGGATTCGAACATGCAGCTCTGCAACGAAGGGCTCAAGACTTAACTTCTGGCCTTTGTAGCGTAGGAGATTGATACCAATAGCGTAGGAGATTGGTTAGCACCACATAATTACATCAAACATTGAATTTTTAAATAATCTAAAGAATCTTACTAATTTTTTGTAGTATTATGCATAGGTGAATGATCCTCCAATATTGAGTGCAGCTCCTTTGGCCCACTCTATAGCCCAATTTGCCCTGTTCATCTACCACTTCCTCTCATAATCAGAAGAGCCTCAGGTTGTGGTCAATTAACCCTAGAGCTCCTCACCAATCCATAAGGGTTGCTCGTCCTTTCGGTAAGCTGTGGTGAATATGCTCCCAAGTTGTTGCCTCGAATCTCAAAGATTCGATGGATCTGGAGGCGTTGCTCTAGCTGCTATGTGAAAGAACTTGCAACGTAAGGAAATGATTCATGTGTGTTAATAAAACATAATAATTGAATTCGAAATTCTGATTCAAATTACATGATCCTGCATCAAACTCCCTGAACCACATTTCCCGAGTGGCAGCAAAGATCTGCTTCCAAAGGAGATATGACCGATCATATCTACTCTGGATTATCTATGTGATGCGGGTCACGAGCATCTTATGGGAAATGAATTTACATAAGAAAAAATGGTTACAAGAAAATAAATAAAATGAAGAACGAACATAATATAATGTTAAAAATAATTGACGAGTCTCCCTCCAACAGTAAATGTACCCTCACCGGGGTAGAAGTCAAGAGGTATGGCTCATAAGGTGTGGTTGGAGCTCAAGCAATAGGTGGTACAGAAGAAGGTGTAGTCGTAGTAGGTTGGGCTGCAACTGGTGTGGGGGGGAGGAAGTTTGGGTGTCGCAGCAAGTGCCGCAGTAGGTAGCGCAGAAGGTGTGGTAGTAACAGGTGGCACAGTAGGTGGGGGAGTAGGTGCGACAACATCAGATGAGGAAGTAGGTGGTGCCTAAGGTGTGGCAGCAGTAGGTGAGGGAGGTGTTGAAGCAATAGTAGAAGAGAATGACCCCTTCTTTCTGCTCTGATAGGTGGTCTCTAAGGTCCCTAGAACAGAGAGTCTCTCAGGTGGTCGACCACCTGCACCACTTGTGATTATCTGTAATAAGACAAAGACATTAAGAAAATCAGTACTAACAACTAAAATAATAATGAGCATATATAAAGAGTAAACACATGAAGGTGCAAAACATTAAACATGTATTAAATATGCCTAAAACAAAAAAAAAAGTAAAGGAAGATATAAATAACAAAAGTAAACATGAGAATGTACAAAATTAAAGTAAGATACATGTCACATCTATGTCTAAAAACAACTAAAACTAAAAAGTAAAGTAACAGTAACCACTCACCCAAAATTACATATCATTGTTATTAAATTTCATTAGATGAACCCGTCATTGTAGACGAACCTAAAATTTCTTCTAAAGTCTCATCATTATTCTCATCCATATCGTGAGGAACCTATTCAAAAATCCTCATGGTATCCTCTACCGCATACATTTTATCGTTTGTATCGACCTGAATGTGAAAATCTGGCATGCTTTCCTCTTAATGAATGGGCACCTAATACTTTGCAGCTCAATTATTTTTTTTGGTTTATTCTTCGTGAGCACAACCCAATCAACTTTATCCATTGCTCTTCTAGGGTATCAAAGATAATAAACCTGGGTAGCTTTGAGTGCTAAAACAAATGGTTCAATCTTCGCATATCATCTACTCACTTTGACTTTGATGATATCATAAGGGATAAGTGTTTGTGTTCATCGATTCAGAATAACATCGAACCACTGGCAATTGAATAAGTATACAATATGTGTAGTCAAAGAGAATTTTGTATGGAATATTTTTTTTATTTTCACTCTTTCCCTCGTCTAAATCTATCAACACTACAAAATTGGTACGTCATCTCGACTGCATCGGCCAAATAATATAATATATAGCCATTAACACAACAATCAAGCTTTTCAGATTATAACCCTAACTTTGATACTAACTTTTTTGTTATGTACAAGTCATCTGGTACTAAATTCTCAATAGGATTTATCTCTTTCAATAATATTGCTACTTGATTGAATGCTTCTCTGGGCATGTAAAAATTAGATTTTATGCTTAGCATTCTCAGTGCGGCTTATAACTCCATATGTGTAGTGCAAACATCCCATAAGTTTTTCGTGCAACATTGAGTAAGTTTTAGAATTGTTGTGATTTGTTATTCGGTGTTTCACTTTCGTGTGGAACACTCTCAACAAAATGAGCTATGCGAGCATTATGAACCATTTCTTTGTAAGTGTCACGGTCATATTCATCTGTTGGAGGGTCATAACTTGTTGAGGCACCAATTTGATCGTACTGAACTTTTTTTTCTTGCTTACCATGTCCAATCAAGTACCAATAATTTGGTTTGAATCTCTTGCGGTAAAGATCCAACTTAACTTCTTCGGGTTGCAGATGCGCTTAATTTTTGTGCTTTACAAAAGGACAACAGAGTTCACCCTCTGAATAATAAATGGTCAGCTCTGATGCCACATGCACACATTCTTTAATACCATTTAAGAACTCATCAGCGAGTCCTTTTTGTCCGAAAAATATATTTTTATACATCCAAGCTATCAAATTATGAATATCCATTTGCAGCATAAATGTAGATTTACGGATTAGTGCAACTATTATATAAAATAAAAATTAGTCACTAATGATCAATATGTACAATAGATGATTATGCTTAATGGTTCGTAGGAGCTTATTTTCATCAAAGAAAATTACCATAGGAACCTCTTTGAAGTAGCACACTTCATCTGGTGAAGCCGACACTATTTAGTCAAGTAGATATCGGATTCCCATGGCTCATAAGTTGGTTGACATTTAATGTAACCAAACCATTTCTAAGAAATCTCTATCTAATCTTGTCTGCCACTCGATCTACGACAACCCTATCACATATATATCCATTTATCATTTTGTCTCTATGTTTCAAGACACTCATACATCCACCTAAGCATTATCATCTCTGCAACAATTAACTTTTTTTTATGATTCTTATTAAAAGACCAACATTCTATGTCATAGAGCATTGCATGTCTTAGCACCGTCATATAAAATTTTCCTTGTAGTCTTAGCGGTATTTTTATATCACACAATAGACTCGATGCATTCCTCCACTTCAACTAACCAACTTGAATTCTACTAATAACATTCCCATCTATATCACCATCACTCTGAACAATGAACCAGATGCATTCCTCCACTTAAACCAACCAACTTGAATTCTACTAATAACATCCCCATATATATCACCATCACTCTGAACAATAGACCTGAAGTAGTCCTCCACTTACACCAACCAATGCAAATTCTATACAAATAACATCATATCACCATAACTTTGAAAAATATACCCAATGAATTCCTCCACTTCAACCAATGAACGTGAATTCTAAAATAACATCCTCACATATATCACAATTACTTTGAACAATGGACACAATGCATTCCTCCACTACTTCAACCAACCAAATTGAATTCTACTAATAACATCTCCATCTAGATTCTCATACATACCACTCAATACTTATGTATATACATAGCTAATACCTAAACTTCAAAGTTTACAGAGATTTGCATACGTACAACTAAATTCTTATGTATATACATACCTAACATCTAAACTTCAATTCTTACATACATACCAAATTCTAAAATGAAAAAAATGGCGCAAATAGATTTAACTTCCTCGATGTTTCCTGATATGAGCAGAGCGCAAGGATGAGAAATCTGGGTGTTCCAGTGTTCTCTGTTTTGTGCCTTCTCAACTAGCTCTAATGACGGTCGTATCCTGAAGGCTTGGTCAAGGAACCGGGAACGAGAGGAGCGAGAGCAACGGCGAGGTTGAGGGTGATGGCGATGGCGAGGGTCTCAATAGAGAAGAGGGGGATAGGGAGTGAGGATTTCGGGAGTGTGAGAGGGACAGGGTGCAAGGGTTTCGGGGGCGCGAAGAAGAAAATAAAATGAATGGCGCAGGATGGATATTTTAGTTCTTTTGCGTCGGACTTCTCATCTAATTTGTGTTGGATATAGTTCGACATTTTTAAGTAAAGTTTTTGGTCATTTTACTTTATGCAAATACGTTACAAGCATCATTGTAGGTTTCGTCGTCATTAAAATGTCTTTTGCGTCTCATTATTAGAGTCAAATCCAAAGCAAATTCCACCTCATATATCAAAAGCTATTTTTCACCATTTCATGCCTGCAAATCAGAAGCAAAAATGCGTGTAAGAAAAATCAGACACAAACATCTGATGCTATTATCAACATCTCCAATATTGTCAACTTTTTGTGCTTGATCCCCCTCTTGGTCACCCTTCATCTTCGAGCCACCATCAATGGATTTATTTTCATTAAGTATATCTACTAAAAAGGGCTTTGCCTTTCATTCTTAGCTTTTATAATCTCTAGTCGCCATTTTCTAAACAATTATAGAGTGTATGAATTACTTCTCTAACACTTTTTATTCACACCTTCTTTGGTAAAATCTATTAATTCCGATTTATAAAAAATATTTTGCTTTTATGTTAAACCACCTATTTCTATAGGAAGTCATCTTAATTATTAGTATGAGACTTAACTTTTCTTATTTTGATAAATTCATTTTTTTTATTATTTCACATGATTTATTATTGACTTTTTTTTATTATCTATACTTGTTATGAGATTTACTTATTTACTTTAAAATGTTTGCTGGACTTTAATTCTAAATATTGCATATCATATTCGTTCAGTTTGGGAACTTCAATTCTAAATATTTCTATATCAACTTTAGCTGCATGCGTTGATCCCTCATCACATTATATTTGTGAAGATTACACGCACTTATTATGAACTTTATTTATTTACTTTAAAATGCTCACTGGACAATCCCAATTCCCTCAAATTAATTGCAATATTTAAATTATGATAATTGCATTGTGCAGTTGCCATGATAAGTGAAGAGGACTAAACTCTCGGTGGTATATAAGAATGACATTGATATACAAGACTGGCAAACTCAACGGTCTAATAAATTGTGATATTTAAAGAAGGGAAATTGCATGATTTCAATTGATCTCTCACAGGGTTAGTTAATGGCTAATATTTAGGAGAAAATATTACGTGTGGAGTTCGGATGTTACTATACGTATGGACTCCAATCATGGATTGACATCGGGTTCCAAGAGAAATAATATAAGAATAAAAAAAGAAATAGATGTTAGTGAGTCAGAGCATGACCTTGGGGCAGAGCATAAAGTATTTCCTCAATTTTCTCCTTTAACTTTTATGAGCATACAATTTGCAATAATGTAATTTCTTAAATTATGCTTTAATGTTTACCTTTTGTATAGATCATTGATGTTGAAATCACAGAACCAAAACCAGTAATGATAGAAGCACTGTCTGAACGTGCTCAACCTGATGATGACAAAGGAAAAGATATTATTACGGATGATCAATTGATATATAGGGTATGCATTAAATGTAATCATTGAAATTTCTCTACTCCTAGAATTGTACTTATTCCTAAATAATTTTTTTATTTATTTAATATGAAGCCTCAACCAACACTGCCAGCTGTTGAATTTCCAGCTAGAGGTGCCCTGACAAGACACATGGCTAAGTTGATTGACCAATTTTATGCACGATTCACAGATAGGTTAGTATTCAGTAAACTATTAGAACTCATATGTGTAGTTACTGATGTTGTTAACTTTGCAGTGCTGATGTTGTGTTTAGTTTTGGGAATATCATAATGCCAAGAGGAAGTATTGATAATCTTTTGAACAATCAGTACCTTTCAGATGATCATATCGATAGTTTTGCTTATTTGTTGGCAGAGAAGCAAAAGCTATGTCCAGATTTATACAAACAATTCTTGTTCATATCATCATTATATTGGGTGAGATAAAAAAAAAATATTATGTTTCTTTGCAATATTGATAATGAATTATTAGTATAAATCTAATAATAACATGCTTTCACTCTGCAGGGCTATTCAGAGTTAGGCTACATAGAAGAAAGCTTGATGTATGCTAGCCATATTTCTAGAAGAAGTGTTGATAATGCTGAAATTATTATAATTCCTATAGCAGAGAGACAACATTGGACTCTTCTAGTGGGAGATTTAAGGGAAAAAAATTGGCATCTATACGATTCACTTCCAAATGCAGCACATACGGATATTTGCTATAAGATTGTAATGACATTATAATTAGAGATGAAGTAAATTGATAATTGCTTTCATAATTTAGTTTGTGAATTAATTTTTTTATTGCTTATACAGATAGAACAACTTGTTAAAGATTTTCCTGGGGCTTTCAAGTGGAATATTAAAACTTGGGAAATTCATGGAGTTGAAAGTTTACCTACGCAAACAAACGAATACGACTGCGGAATGTTTGTGTGCAAATATATGGAATCAGTGATTTGCAGAGAACAAGTTAATTGGGTTGACCATAGAGATTGGGAAGAAAGAATGAATCTTTTCAGGGCTGAGTTTGCTTACTCATTATGTTTATTGGCACTGAAATAATCAAGGAGCATATGCTCAATGGATGATATGTATACCATTCACTATTGTAATATCTACGTTTGTATTAGGGTCATTGTCTTCATAGAAGTGTTGATAATATGTGAAAAAATCATGATCTAAATGTTGTGTATGTATGGTTAACTAATTGTTTTCCCTTCTTTTTTTCTCAATTTTATTTTAAAAGGAGTCGTCAGCTTGTTGATCGATCGTTGTATACTTCCATTATTCGAATAAATCTCCCTCCCAAATCAGATCAGTGATTCAAATAGGAGAGAAACTGAATAAGAAGGGACATACGACGAAGTGATAAAAAAAAGTCAAACGTGGAGAGTCTACATGCAATAAACCTCGCAAAGATATATCAAGCATGTCCGCCCAAACAATATCAGGAGGACGCCCTTGAGCCAATTTTAGCGAAAGAAGTTTCTACGTAGACTACCCATAATATAAAGAATCAGGCGTACTTGTTATGGGGTCAAGAGAACTCCCAAAGAAACGTGTTCCTATTGGTTAATTACGTCTTAGGGTATTACTACGAATACTCTTGATGAAAGAAGGTTCGCTTATATTATCATGAACCTAGGGCAATAGATCATCAAAGGAAGGTTAGTCTGTATGAGAAAACCTCGATACTTAAAAGCTCATGCTAAGTCATCGGGCAGAGAATGAGTCTCTCATATCCAAAGTGGGTAACGGCTCATCGACATACGGAACCCACAGAATAACAAAAATCATCTTGACGGGGAAATCTCAATACATCAAAGCACATCTGGGTCATAAGAGCAGATGACAAATCGTTGTATTTCAAACGGGCGACAACTCATCAGCATCGGGCCGTCAAGATGATATCGATGAAGTCAAAGAGAGAAATGGCTCAACAAAATGAAGATAGAGTAATCCTAGAAGGTATATGTAGCTGGGTCTGGGTACCACAGAACTGTCATCCCAAGCCACTAAAAATCTAATTATTTTCAGTCATGAAGGTAGTCGACCCAACACATCTTGAGATCATCGGTCAGTAATCCGTAAATTTCGTCGTCCACGGGGACTTCGATAACTCTAATGTCAAATGAATGAAACTTTATCCTATGACTATGAGTTGGAGCCCCAAGAGGTGGGACTTACACCTGCCAAAAAGACAATGATGCCTCATGAAAGGAAGAGAAGTGGAGATTCAGCTACAAAGGTGTAAATAGTCTAAACAAAATGACTTGCACTTTGTCTGGGTTGGGGAGCCTTCTATCACCCTAGGCGCACTACACAACCACTTATATATAAAAAAAAGTATGATGGGTCTGTCGTGTTGGAGAAATACGGGGGCTTCTCATCGGGACATGCAAATATGAATGCAATTATTTAGAGCGGTCTTTAAATAATATGGAGACCGTATTAATTATGACTTGGAGATAATCATGCAAGCAACCCTTTTAAAATACGGCCCGAAGGCCATGTAGGAAAAGAAGAGCCTACATTGAATCGTAATTCCCTGACACAACCACATCAATAAATAAGAAAAATATCCAAGCAAGCAGACACGCAATAAGGTAAAAAAAATAAGTCAAATCAAATAAATAAGAAAGGATGGTGTCGTTGGGTTGGCAACATATCCCAAAAAAAAAGACGAACGGGCTCCACATATACATGCACGGGCTTAATTCAATACATCAATATCAAATGTAGAATTAAGATACGAGACACGAGCATCAACTTCTGGTCCCCTCCATGTGGTTCCCACACCAAACCTCGAACCCCGTGCTTATATCTTATTTCTTTTGCAGTACTCTCATAGACTCAAAAAGGAACATAGGAAAAGTAAAAAAAAAAAGACTTGACCTGCATGAAAACAAGCACAAATGGGGAAAGCCATGCAACGTGAAATAGGTTGTGCTTTATAATTAGGGGAGCTAATGACACCTGCAAGCAAAGGGTTAGAAAACCTTACAAGGTCCCCCTTTTATTGTACCTATGTATAGGCACGACATCTTGCAGAAGAATGTTCTACTATACTACCATATATATCAAACATGCGAGCACACAAAAAGCACAAAGCAAGAACTATGTCTAGCTAGGAAAACCAATGTAGCAAAGAACAATAGCCAGTAATCAAAAGGTTTACCTAACAACATGGACACTAGCTTAGCACATCATCTAATAAAAAAAGTTCTAAATTAGCGCCTAAGTGCATAGGGTAAAGTCTCCAGCTACGTATGACTTTGACAGGGTCGCTACACCGGCTCCATTTTAAAGATCTAATAAATCTAAAACACGTCACAGGAGAGTTTGTGACATTTTAAAAAAAGTAGCCTCACATATGACTTTAAAAGTAAGCGGATAATACTTATAATAGTAAAAATATCTATTTTTTATACTTTTAAAATAATAGACCAATAATGCGAGTCCATGATGCATATGACGCGCGTTAGAACCCTTGGATCCTTCGCACAATCATACATGTTTCTTGCTCGTGCTCGTGATACAGAAACTCGCACTGCTTGTGAAGGCGTCCTCAAGGGTAGCGCGCGTTTGAGTATCACAACCAATAAACGTGTCACTCTCTTAATGAGTAGGACAATCATTGAGGTAGATGAGCAAGCATACAAACATGCAAGAGACACACATAGTGATTGTTCGACTAAAGTATGAAACAATCACAATAGGCACTCAAAAAGGCGAACACACATCATACAAATGAGCACAAGTATGTTACAGGCAACATTACACACAAAAATGGGATATACCAATAAAACATGATACATATGAAAAGGAATTACACCTACCCGAGGACATGAGGTGTTATGCGACTAGCATACACCGACTAAAAGTGAGTTTACATCGAGTAAAAGGATACCTATAATAAGTATTCACACCTTACCCGAGAGGCACTCACCGAGCACACATGCAAACATGCAGGATACACAACAATCATATAACAGGAGTGCACCAAAGTGGTGAGGGTGAGTATGTCATAGAGGCAGTGACTCAAAAAAGACGGATATGTCATGAAGGTAGCAACCCAAATGAAAGGGTATACCAAGGAAACAGTGACTCGAAGGTGGGCATGGTGTAGGGAAAGCAGCTTGAATGATAGGGTATGTCGTGGAGGTAGTGACACAGAAGCGGGCATTCTGTAGGGCAGCGGGTGGTTGGTTGACTGGGTCTTAGTAGCGAGTCGGATCAAAGAAGCGGGTGAATTGATCCAGAGTAATCGATCCGACCCAGAAGGATGGGTGATTGTCCTGGGATGACCAACCGAACTTAGGGCTGTCAAAAAAGCTCGTTGTTCGCGAACAGTTCGTGTTCGGTTCGTCAATGAGTTTGTGTTCGATTTGTTTGATAAGTAGACGAGACGAACATGAACAATTTTTTTTCGTTCGGTTAGTTAAATGAACCAAACACGAACAGTGATGCGTTCGTTCGTGTTCGAATCGTTATTGTTCGAAATATAAAATAATTTAAA
>JXCR01141492.1:187934-213611 GCA_002079205.1 Phalaenopsis hybrid cultivar
AAAAAATTAAATTTTATAAATTATAATATATAATAAAATAATAATAATAATAGTATATTAATATACTATATTAGTAATATACTTATATATATATTATATATTTATATAATATAAGTTATATAATTAATTTATATATATTAATGTTAGGGATGTCAAACTGACTTGTTGATCACGAACAGCTCGTGTTCGACTCGTGTTCGGCTCGTTCGTTAAGAAACGAACACGAACAGTGACTTCACGAATAATTTCGAACACGAGCTTATTTCAAACAAACTAAATTTCAAACGAACCGAACACGAACATAAGCTCTGTTCGTTTGTGTTCGATTCGTTTACACCCCTAAGGTCCGAACTCAAGATGGGTGATTGACACATATCAATCAATCAAACCCAAATCATAAGATGATCGGCCTGAGACAGCTGATCAAACCCAAAATGGGCAATTGACATGTAATGGTCGATCGATCCCAAAAGCCGATTGAACCGAAAATGGGTGACCTCAACGACGCATCAAACTTATCCTAGTGACCTCACGTTGGCACCTAGGCTTGACGCCCTTGGATTTGCGGCATAGCCGCCTCCAGCTTTGGCGTGACAATGTGGAGGGCTTCCCCCTATTTCTCATAGGAGAAACCTTCTACTCTTCGTAGGGCAGACTAGCTACAAAGTTTTTTCCATTATATGAATGTTTGCAATCTTATAGAATAGACTGACTACAATGCTTTTTTCCATCTTTTAACATTTAACTCAACCAACCTCTCCAAGGGAGGTTGGGAGCGCCAAAGCCATGAGAAATTGAGATTTCAACCCAACGAGATTTAAACCTAGGGTTCACAATAGGGAATCACTCGACTTCACATAGGAATGGTCAATACACGAGATTCCTAACCTAGAGCTTCTCTAGGGAAAGCAACGATGCTTCACATAGGCGATGCAGCCATGCCGACAAGTGTCGGTCGACACATCCACCCCACGTGGGTGATCAGACACAAGTGCCTAGACTAGACTGATCCTAGGGTTGGCTAAGAGTTAGAAAATCTCACCATCGTGACGGTAGCAAACGCAGGTACTCACGTAGGAAGAAGCTCTCATCATCGGAGATAAGCCCAAGCACCGACGTATCGAGTGAGGGAAGAAGGAGAGATATGCAAATACCCAAAATAAATATCACAACAAATGAAAATGAGACCTGCACATACCGCTGCGGGAGGGGAAGAATGGGGTTTCAATACACCACAATGTTATCACCGCAACATGATTGTTGCCCCGCCATTGGTCTGAGCTCCATCAATGGGAGATGGAGGCAAGGTCAAATTTGCTTGCCCTAAGCTCGGTTTCACATGAGCTAGAGAGATCTCTTGAGGAGTTATTGTACGAGGGGTGGTCGACATCGAGAGGGAGATCTGCGAGGGTTGTCGGTGCGAAGGATTTCAGCTACGAGGAGGTTACCCTCTAGGGCATCTCAAGAGATAGGGGATGAGAGACTTCGCTGTAAGGGATAGCCACTTGAGCAGGGCTGCCGACGGTAGAGACTAACGGTGGGGACTTCACCGGCGGGAGGTCGATGAGACCGGGGAGAGGTCACACGAAATAATCAAGAGAAGGGCTGCACCGAGGGTTTCAACTGAAGAGAGGAGGCAAGGCCAGTGGTTAGCTAGCGTGAGGAAAGACTTATCGGTGTCTAGGGTCGCCGGGGAGATGAGCGAGGTAAGAACCACTGGCATTCGACACGACGAGGCGTGGGCTCGAGCGAAATCACCCACAGAGGCGTGAAGAGCTAGATAGGGAACACAATCTTGGCGAGGAAAGGAGGTCACTGATGGGCTCACCGGTGTAAGTTGATCACTGCAAAGGCCGGTCACCGACGATGGTAAAGTGGGGGGTGCTAGGGAGCTTATGCCGAAGGAGAGGTCACGAAGAAACAAGGTAAGGCCGACACGATCTCTTTGGAACGGAGAATGAGGAGGTCACACGTGAGTCAAAGGGCTGTTTTGTGAGCGGCGTGGCTAATAATATTTGTCGATTCGATTTAGGGATCGGAGTCCTCAAATCTGCAAAATATCGATAGATATTCACCCAAGCAAAAGTCATAATCTAACTGAATACTACTAGCTGCGTGCCCTCAATATATGCTGAAAGGTGTCAAACAGATATCTCGAGCTACGAAAAATAGCATATGGATGAAGCATGACCCGGTGCGCTTAGATGAATATCTCACACATGCGACATCAAAAATTAAAGTCAGCACTGATTCAAAAAGCATGATTCAACTATAACTTTTCAAATTTATGTTAGCTTCGTTTATAGAATAGTTAATTGAAGCATGAATTTCTTAAAATTCAATGTTGAATCCTGATAGAATGCTTATTTAAACCATTGATTTAATCCACTAACTTTCCTGTTATGCACCGATATGGTATTAGAATAATCTTTTTTAGAAAACCTATTTTGAATATTTAATAAATTGACGTGGGTGGTCTCCTGAAGCATAATCCTTGAATATTTAATAAGTCTTCCTGAAAGATAAATTAAAATATTTTTGGAATTTCAATTAAGTTTGTTCTTAGAAAGTTATGCTTTATCATGAATTACATAAAATGCAATGATGAGTATTGATGTAATCCCAAAGTTAACTATCATTGAACTGCACAAGATTTTGTAATTTACGACTCCACGTCTTTATTGGGGTAATCGTTAAAGGAAAAGCATTGATAATATGTCGTATAATCATGTTTTCGAGCCTGTATATGGACGGTTTACTAAAAATAATACTTGTTTACCGCATAAAAAAATATGAACTCTAGTTTTTTATGCAAACTCAGAAAAATGGTTATCATGTATGATAATTTGACGTTTTGTATGTTGTGTATGGATGATATGCTAAAGGAAACTCGTCGCCTAAGCCTTCTGGGAAGATGAATTAAAATATCTATGGAAGTTCAGGTGAAGTTTGTTCATAGAAATCTAAATTTTATCTTGAATTACATAAAATTTCAAGCTATGTACCGGTGTAATCCTGAAATGATCCATCAGTAAGTTACATAATATTTTTATTGACGACCCTAAGTTCTTATTGAAGTTATTGTGTAAGAAAAAGTGTTCATATTATTATTTTTGCTTCTTTTTAATTTCTGAGTTGCCTTAGTCTTAAGATTTCCTTTCCCAAAGCGACCTCTTACTTGAACCATCGAAACGATTTAGGGAAGAGGATGGATTGGAAAAGAGGGAAATAAGATAAAAACTATGCGGACAAATTTAAAAAGAATCATGAAGAGCTTATGTGACGTAAATCTCGAGCGAGAAGTTAAGAGTGTATGTCTAACTAACCAGAGAACCAAGTTTGTGTATTTGTCCTGAGTTCAAGAGCACTCCTAAAGAGATGTATGTCTTTGGTTAATTTCATCTTGATGATGCCTAAGAATACTTTCGATAAAAAGACTCCTACTTACATTCAAGTGACAAATAGTAGAGTGTGTAAAAAAATGGTCATCTCATAGAAGCATTTTGATGTTTTCAAAGCTCATGCTAAGTCATACAGGCAGAGAGCGAGTCTCTAAAAATCCCATACGGATGGTGACTCATCGACAGTTGAGGCCTATGAAATAACCAGATCACCTCATGGAGTTTGCATTATGCTTTCCAGCCTAACTGTGTCATAAGTGTAGAGGGTGAATCACCGTATTCCAAATGGGTGGTGGCATATCCACAATCGGTGCCCACAAGAAGACATCGACGAAGCATCAAAGCAGCGGTGGGGCTCAAACAGGGTATAATAAAGGAAGGTAGAGTAGTCATAATTGGGTAGAGAAAGTTGGGTCAGGATACCTTGGATTCATCATCTCAAGCTATTAAGACCTTAAATCTAGCTAGTCGTGAAAGTAATCGACCCATCCCAACCGGAGACCCCCTTATTAGCAATCCATGAATTGCTTCATCTAAGGTTACATTGGTACCAATCAGGTCAAGAGAATGAAACTTGAAGTCATGTGACCCTCCGTACGTACAAAGTAGAGGTGAAACTTATATCTGACAAAGTAAGAAAGACGCTATTGGAGTGGAAAGTGAAGAGTGGTAAGACTACAAATCTTACAAATAACTTATTCCGTGTCTGGGTTGGGAAAGCCTCTGACAACCTAAGCTAGCTAGACAACCACATAAGTAGAAATCTTAGGCTTGGTTAGATAGGTTGAAAAAGCATGAGGTCTTCTCCTCAAGACATGCAAGTATGAAGCAATGAGCTAAAAATGCCTAATGTGGAGGTTATATTAAATCTGGTTTAGAGGCCTTGCAGGAAATTAAAAATAGGTTTTGAAAAGTTAAGATATTTTAATCTTAAATTTTAATTAATGACAATTTTTTATTACTAAACTTTTGTACAATAAAGTTATAATTTTAGGTCCCTAGAGAGTCTAAATTAATTTTTTCTTGATTTCCAGACAATCCAAAAGCAAAGTAAAAGGAAATGTCAATCGCACTGTGCAATGTAAACAAGCCAAGTATAAAGAATAGAAGGCCAGATGCGGCTGGTTCGATAATATATCCTAGAAAAGCAAAAATGTGATTAGGTACTGCATATACACACATGGTCCTAATGTTATACATCAAAGAGATTTAGAATTAAGTTAAGAGCCACAAACAAGCTGCTCCTATTCCTTGTTATGCGATCCCGCCAGTCAGACACCTTAAAACACATGCCCGTATCTTATTTCTTATGCAAACTTGATTCTAGGACTCTAAAAAGTACATGATAGTGTCTAAAAAAAATACTCAATTTGTAAAACAATGGGGTTAATACAAGTTATAACATGCAACATAATGATACATGTTCGGTGAAAGGGGGATTAAATAGCACCTGCAGAAACTGTGTTAGATAAAATCATAATAGTCCCTCCGTGTTTGACATAACTCCCTGCAAGAAGAATGTCCCTAATATACTAGTGCACACGTCTCACACTTATTAGACACGCAAAGGAAGCGCACAAAATGTATGGCTATGGACAAACCAAAGAACAATAGGTAGGCATGAAAAAGACTGCATAAGCACCCTAGCCCTAGCCTGACATATCATCTAAGCACATAGTGTCCTAGTCATAACATCTAAGTGTGTGCAGAGTGTTAGTAAAAGGCTATCGTATGTTTTGATGGGGCCATCAACCTTGACCCCATTCTAAGGATCCAAGGATTCTAAGAGGTGTCACTAGATAAAAATCTTGCATATATATATATATATATATATATATATAACTTTAAAAGATTGACCTTATGTATTTTCTAAGCTAAGAACACAATAGTTTCAAAATAGATTTTTAAAATATGATGCATTTGGGTAATAAAAATATAATTTTTTTTTATATTTTAAAAATAAGCTCTAAGAAAGGAAAAGCCTAGGCAGTACTTATTAGACACCTTGGAAACTTAGCACAATACACATGTGCTAATCACAATGTCATAAGCGACACTGCTCGCCGAGACATCCTCATTAGCAATACTCATAAATGCTTTGTGACTAGCAACAGATCACTCAACTAATGAGCTGGATTTATTGTCAAGGTAATCTGAGAAGGCACATATAGATATAAAGTGATCCAATGTAATGTGATCATTTCATCAAGGCAGGAGCAATCACCGGATAACAAATATTCTTTACGAGTATATGATGACATATACTAGTGACGAATACACCGATAGTGTACAATGTGTCTGCAAGACACATTGCACAAGTGATGTTGTGCTTTTCTACCTAGGGTATAGGAAAACACATGGGGATTGAACCTTACCTCGATAGTGGCCAAGCACACAGGCAAATAACTGCACTTACAAATGTGTAATACACCGTGCAAATAGGCAAGCACACACTCTATGCAATAAAACATGTCCATGACAGTGTAGGGTGTTATCATGGTTGATGAGAAATATGAATCATGCACCAAGCATGTTCAGAGGTTGAGGAGCATGACCCAGGCATGGAGAGAGTTGTGTACCCAGGTGGGAACACATCATGCACTAGGCGGGTTCAGAGGTTGGGGGAATGTGACTTGCGCCAAGTGAGACGATGTGAAATACCTATGACATTCCTAAATGGTGTCGTAGGTTGTGCAATAATGTAATTACCATTAGGGAGAATTACGCACCAGGTAGGCTTGATGTGCCATTCCCAAAGAGCACATATGAGCGTCACAAGTGAGTGTGTGAGAATATCGACACAAATGCAGATTTCAAGCATTGACAGTAACTTTGTATATGCTTAAAAATGCAAGAATTTGATACTGCTGCTAGAAGATTTAAATCTCTGGCAACGACGCCAAAAACTTGATAACGATTATAGATTTGATAAAGATGTATATAAAATATTCAATAATTGTAAAGTCACACTTATCAACGCAAGTATACGTATCGTTCAAGTAATACATGGCTCTAATGGAGACCGGGATATCGATCCCACAAGGAGTAATATTAGAGGCTACGAACTAAGATTTAAAAAATTAATACTTAATCACAACAATATACTTCAATTTGCATATTTGTCACTAATAGGCAATTGAAATAAAAATGTAATTTTAATAAACTCTTAATTAACTAATTCTACTAATAAAGTTTCTAATGTGAAGTTTAATATATAGGAAAGCATCATTCTCCTTGTCAAGAAATTTAAGTGAATAGATAAATTAAATCAGTTCAAATTGTATTGTGTCAAATAGGAGCATACATATTTTTTACCCTTTGAACCAGGCGTAAAGAACATTGACTGGTCTTATGCTTTGTTACTGAATCTGCGGCTAGGCTAGGAGGGTACCGGCTCTCAATTCAGAGCTCCCACGTTCCCCTCGCCTGAGGGCTAACATCTACACTTCAGCGCCTAAATGATATGACTGAATTGAAGATTTTAGTCTGTCACTCTAAAATCTCCAATTCTACGTCCGATAATTTTTATTTCCTTATTTATTTGCACCCAACTTTCAAGGACTTTGACCTCCCTAAATCTTGTATATAATCTTCAATATAGTTGTAAAACTCAACATATTTTAACAAATCAATTAGCAATATTGAAAATAAATTAAGATTGAAGTGAAAAGATCATCACAACTTCTTTAACATTCTCATGGCACAACCAATTCAAATCACCTTTTCATAAAATTCAAAGCAAACTAACAAGTTCTTTAACATTCTCATGGCACAACCAATTCAAATCACCATTTCACAAAATCTCAAGACAAGGGAGAAAACAAAGAAAACTACTCGGAACTCATGAAGAAGATACGATAAAACTTGAAATTTATTTATAAAAGCAAAGTCATACAAACTTCAATAAGTAAATACAATTTATCTCTAATTCCTTCCAAAGCAAACTCCTCGAAGTTCCTCTGAATCTCTTCATTTCTTTACAACACACAGAATTCTCCTTCGAAGCGGCAATGAAGAAGAAATCTCTCACTTTCCTTCCACTTAGAATCTCTCGAAGAATTTATCACAATACTAACCACTCTCTACACTCTAATGGGCACCGCAAACAACAAAGACTCAGTGGACACCACCTTTTTCGGCCTCCAAATTGTTTCTTTTAAAGTTGTAGAAGAGTTTTCAAGAGTTGCCCAAGTGTCCCTTAAAAAATCGTCCACATTCAATGCATCTGTTGAGAGAACAGACGTGCTCGCCGTCAGAGGCCTCGATGGCGCCGTCGATGGCCTTCTAAAATATTTAATTCTGGACTCTCGGGAAAATTCCGCCGTCGGCGCCCAATACCAAATCTTCATATTTTGGTCCTTTTTGCTCCAAATTCGCTCATCTTTGCATTTTTTTGCTCCAATAACCATAATTCAACATACCTGCAACAAAACATTAAAAATGCATTTATTTAAAGTGCAATATCATCAAAATCGGTGTAAAATAAGTATGAAAATCTCAACATATTTTCCTTTGGTCAAGCATGCAAGTCATAAGTACACAAGATGTTTTGCAAGAAAACATGTAAGAGTTTGAGAGTGCAAATGCAAGCACACGTAACGTGGTGCACAATGACAAGTGAGAATGTCAAGAAAGTAAATGAATGAAGTATTGTGTCTAAGCGAAGCACAAATGCCCTTTATGAGCATATAAAGACATGCTCATAGGTGAACACCAAGGTGTTGGTATGAATGTGCTAATGCAAGCGAATGAAAAGCCTGCAACAATGCAACATTCAATTGAAATTGATTGATTGATACAATCAGTTTGTGTTTGGTCAACCGATCGAGTCAACAGAGGTGCTCAAACTGATCGGACCAGTGACAGCTGGTCAATCATGTTGTCCAAAGAAGTTGATTGACCGATTGAGCCTTTGGTGCTTGACCAATCATGATGACAAAGATGGTTGATTGATCGATCGGGTCGATGGTGGCAGATCGATCATGTCGACCAAAGAGGTCAATTGACTGATCGAGTCAGTAATGGTTGATCGATCATATTGATGGAGATGATCAATTAACCGAATCGATTGGTGGCGGTCGATGGATCATGTCGACTGAAGAAGTCAATGATCGATCAGGTCGGTGGTGGTTGATTGATCATGGCGACAGAGATGGTAATCATTCATGTCAATCAAAGAAGTCAATTGACCGATCGAGCTAGTGGAGACTAATCTATCATGATGATTGAGATGATCGATTGAGCTGATAGGCCAGCGATGTCTGATTGGTTGAACCTACTAAAATGATAAATCCATTTGATTGGGTTGGTGGTGGCTGATTGATTGAAACAATAGCAACGATCAATTGATTTGATCAAGTTGGTGGTTATCGGTCAGTTGAATCAAAGAAAATGGTTGATTGAGTCAATCAAACTAAGATAGATGATCAAACCCAATGAACAAGTGATCGCCTTAAGGTGGTCGATTAAACCAAATTTTATTGGTTGATCTTGTCAGGGTGGTCGATCGAACCAAAGTAATCGGGTGATCAAACTGTAGCTGCCGATTGAACCCAAAAGATCGGGCGACCAGGTAGGAGCGGCAGATTAAATCCAAAGTGGATGATCAAACTGATGCAGTCAATCAAACCCAAAAGAATGGGTGATTGAGCCGTGGAGGCCGACCAAATCCGAAGTGGTTACACCATTAAGATGTAGTTTACAAAATGCCACAAATGAGCATGCAAGCAATGCAATCCAAAATACATCGATGACACATCAAACTCGTTATATGGATCTTGAATAGGATCTAAGGTTTTCACGTGTGGATATGCGACATAGTTACCTCCGACTTTAGTGAACAAAAGTAGTGAATAATTCCTCTTGACTGCTCGGAGGAACGATTATCTGCCTCTTGCAAAATAGACTAACCATAAAACTTTTTTTGTTTTGTAAGTACGATGTTTTGATCCCTCCACATAAAGATCAGATAATGCTACAGTAGCGGGCAATTGGGATTCTGGCCAGCTCACGTTGGTGCTAAGGATTCCAAGAAGATGCTCTTGCTTCGCTTAGGATTTGGCTACTAATTTAAAGTCCTAACCTAGAGCTTTCTCAACGACACAATGGGCTAATTCATAGGCATATGACCGTGCCAACTATTGTTGACCAGCTAACTTATCTAGCATGAATGATCAAACCCACAATGACACCACAATAATGACCAATCAAAAAGTGTATAGCTGGGCCAACCGGTATCGTTTGACGAATCATACATTCTGATAACGGACGATCGATTGAGCCAGCGATACCGACAAGCCAGTTTGACTCCCCTTATGTGAGTGAACAAACCCACAATACCACGTAAAATATATCTTAGGGTTGGCTAAGAAATAAAATGCGAATGTTGAGGAGGTTATACAATCACGATGATTGTTTGACATTTGACGATGCCCGGAAAGAAGCTCTTCTAATGGTAGGAGAGACTGACGAAGTTTTTAATCTCTAGCATAGGATCTTCTCCAAAGGCGATGAAGCTCTCTCGTGAGGAGGTTACGGTGACATCACAAACTCTGGTGAAGGTCCTTCTCCCAAGAAGGATGTATCTCTTCTTAAAAAGGAGATTCCGACAAGGCTTTAAGCAAGATATCTTATCTTCTCTCTATTTTCTCCAGCGAAATGGTTGCCAGTAGGGGTGTAAACGAATCGAACACGAACGAGCAGAGCTTGTGTTTGTGTTTGGTTCGTTTAAAATTTAGTTTGTTTGAAATAAGCTCGTGTTTGAAATTGTTCGTGAAGTCACTGTTCGTGTTCGTTTCTTAACGAACGAGCCGAACACGAGTCGAACACGAGCTGTTCGCGAACAACAAGCCAGTTTGACATCCCTAATATTAATATATATAAATTAATTATATAACTTATATTATATAAATATATAATATATATATCAGTATATTACTAATATAGTATATTAATATACTATTATTATTATTTTACTATATATTATAATTTATAAAATTTAATTTTTTGAATATCATAAATTTTTTATATATAATTATTTTAAATTATTTTATATTTCGAACAATAACGATTCGAACACGATCGAACGCATCACTGTTCGTGTTTGGTTCATTTAACTAACCGAACGAAAAAAATTTGTTCATGTTCGTCTCGTTTACTTATCGACGGAATCGGAACACGAACTCATTGACGAACCAAACATGAACTGTTCGCGAACAACGAGCTTTTTTGACAGCCCTATTTGGATCCAATACTACTCATAAAAGTGAACCGAACACGAACTGTTCGCGAACAACGAGCTTTTTTGACAGCCCTAGTTGCCAGAAAGAAGAAGATGTAGGAGAAGTGGGGAAAATGATGGAGAATAAGAAGAAGTGCGAGACTAAGAAGAAGAATGAAAGGAGAACTTCCTAATTCGTCAAACTCTTCTAAAAAAACTCTCCTCCAGCAGAAAACCAACTTTTTGGGCTCTCCTCCTTCCCAAGAAAATCTCTAAAATGATCTTCCCCTACTCAATGGTTTGCCTAGCGAATGGGTTTATCCCATGGTTAACAGGGAAGAAATGACCCCATACCCCATATGGGAACATCCCGGGTGAGCATTGGTGCCAAGAAAGGCCTAGGACCGACTCATAGCCAATTTCCAATGGCCAGAGTGTCTAGCTTGACAAACAGGGACCACCTCGCAAAATGCGGTTCGACGGCGTGGCGATGCCATGGTCACGACATGGTCATGCCACCCCATAGACTTCACAAACGAGCTAGTGGCATGGCCACACCCCAAAGCGTAATTACGTCGCCCGCCCTATCTAGTCGGCATGGCTACGCCAATATCGAGTGTGGTCACACTGTGAATCCCAGATCAAACAGGTAGGGGACGACCTGGCGTGGCCACACCCACGATTCCAGTGGTCACGCTAGGCTCGGTTGGGCTGGGCCCCCTTGTTCGAGGGGTCTTACATCACGTTTGAACCCAAGAAAGCCCACCCTAAGAGGGAACGACATTCCAAACCCATCAGTGCCATCCGCTTTGTAATCTGGGATCATCTGAATGATATTTTGTTGACGAGTAAACCTAATCATAGTCTGATTTACTTGTATCGTGCTGAGCAAAATCTGTTAGTCCGGTCGAGTTCGTTCGATGGACAAAATGTTGATCAACCTTTGCCTTAGTGAAAATTAGAGACCAACAAAGCACTGTTGACTCTGTGTCAGGGGTTAAAATTTGAATGTCTTGAGCCTTCGGAGGTTGTGCTCACATGAAGCATACTCTCTAGTCATTCAAGTGAACACCCTATGCTTATCACATCAAAAGATGATGCCAACACACATCTTTTTATGTTACCTTATGACTATATAAAATATTTTCCTAAAACATAATTAAAAGATTACAAATATATAAGTAAAAATATTTTAAAAATATCCAAAAAATTTTAAATAAACATAACCTACAACAATGTAAAAACCTTATTAAACCAATTTAGGTTTGTTACTTCTAAGTCTCTCATAAAAAGGGTGACAATACACAGGTGCAAAATTGAACATGGTTTGCCTAAAATCAAAATTTCTCTCAAGAAAGCTAACTTTAAATTTCATAAAATTATGACTCCACAATTCATTTCTACTAAATATAACATTTTTTTTTCAGAATTTTGTTCCTATATACCTATAAATATAACATTTTTTTCCAAAATTTTGGCCGTGCTTAGCTATAAATAACTTCAGCTTTAGAAAACTAGAAAGTTTCTAAAGAAATGTATCCCAGAGGAGCGCATAACAATGGTTTCAACCTTTAAAGTTAGTTCATTCTTACTTTCTCTTCATTATTAATACAACAAGCAAGTGCTTTCTTGAACAAAGGTTGCCTAAAAATAAAATCTCTCTTATCACAAACAATCTTAAATATATTATAACACTGATTTTACCTTTGGGTTCAAGTAAATATAAGATTTTTCTTCAGAGTTTGGGTCTTACAATTCTATAATTAGGTGCAAAGTTTATGAGAAGTCTTAACATGTCAAAGGAAACTAACTTAAAACAACATAAAACACTTATCTACTTGTTATATGATTGTTAATTCTAAGTTCTCTTTAGAAATGAGACAATACACTTGTTCTTTTTTGAACAATAATTGCCAACAACAAAATTTTTCTTACAAGAACTTTCCTAAACATAAAAAATTACTTCTTTCAGCTTTACGTTCAAGTCGAAATAATATTTTTTATCTATAATTTTTCATTCATACGCATCGAGAGGATTTAAAATCTTCTGAATAAAGGTATATTAGCACATTATGCAAAATGAATTAAGCTTATTTAATAGATAAATACCGATTTTTTTTTATGAAGAGTGTGAATGACTCAGCAGATTGCCCTAAGTCTATATTAAATAAAAAATTTTCGCAGACAAACACAACCAACTTATATCAACATAAAACAATTACTCATCTATGTATTGAAAAGAAATATAAAAACTTTGAGTTGGTTTTCAACGATACTTTCCAATTTGAGAGTTATTATCATAGGGTTTTAAATTAAGATATCGCCGGTATTTTGTTTGTTATCGATCGTCATAGATTTTCTTCAAACTTCTTTACTAAACTTCTTTGTCTTCAAAATTTCTCCGCTTCATAATTCAAAAACCAACTTTTTTATTCCAGCTTTCGATCCGATTTCTCACGCTTGGACGTGCGTGGTAAATATTGGAATGTTGGGAGTAATATATTCTTGGGTTGGGTTCGGGTCATAATTTTGATTTTTTTTCTAATTTTTAAAGGGTAAGTGGGGTCCAACAACGTGTGAAGTTTTTACTGTTGTCGAGACATAATTTAACGTTAAGATGCCAGACGAAATATTTTCCCTTGATGGTTAGCCTTCTCTATAGTAGTCTCTGCGTCATCCTTTAATCAACGAGTTGATGTCCATATTTAATTATTTATAACTGCAATTATGCTAAGCTCTTCACATGTTAGATCATTCATTAAGGTTCTCATCTTTTCTTGCTTTCTTAAGGTTAGGCATCTTAATTCGTTGATATAACTTGAATTAGCATCTAACATCTCTCTTTGTGCTTATGATTATTCTCATAAATAAATGCTAAATATATACTTAATATAACTTAATTGATGATCAATTGCATCATTGGTGTTAAATTTTGTGGGATGAAAAATATGAGCATTTAGGTATTCGATCAACGAGAAATCAAAACCATACCGCAGAGTATGATAACAACAATTCAATAAAATTGAAATAAAATTTCAAACCAAAACATAAAAAAGCAATCACAAAAAAGAAAATAATAAATAAATAAATAAACTAACAAATTTACTGGAAAAGTCCGAGAACGAAATAAAATCACGGAGCGACACAACAAAAAAAAATCGCTTTGAATTTGAGAAAATGAACTTAGGTAAACACTCAAATTTGTTGTCTGCAAACAAATATAGAAACATACAAAACTTTGCTCCAACCCTTTCTTTCAATCTTATGCGAGAAAACTTCTGTTGAAATCCTCCTCCTCGATCCTTTTTTGCTTCACAAGAAACCTATCAAGAATGTTGCACACAAGATGGCCATCCTTCGTCCCTCGAATCAAAGGTTAATAGTTGAAACCAAACTACTGCCTCGACAACATAACCACGCTGAGGAAGGGCATAATTGTTATGCACTCTTAGTTTTTTGTGCATTCAATCGAGAAATAGACGACATAATTACACTGGGTTTGTGCATGGCTACGACAAACACAGGCAGAAGAGCGCCCACAGTAGCGGCACAGGAGTGCCTCAGAAGTGGCACAGGAGCGCTCGCAAGAGCGGTGCTGGAGCGCTCTTATCAGGTGTTGGACTTTAGTGCTTCGGGAGCCAGTCTCCATACTCCAACAAAATTTACATAATTTTTTTACATAGATTTAAAATTTTCTAATTCTTCTGCATTTTATTTTCCATTATTGGAAATAAGTTTTCTTGAGAACTTGTTGGTTTCTAAGTTTTTACATCATTTCAATTTTTTTTTTTGTACTATCGTGTCGAAATGAACACCCCATGAGTGATTCAATATACATTTATTAGAAAATAAACTTGGAAGAAATTTGTCAGAATGATTGTGAATTTATTTCATTGACTTTCTTCCCCAAATACAAGAATATATATATATAATCACATAGAAAATATCACTATTTTAACTTTTAAATTGTAAAATACACATTTTTGTACACGGGTAAGGTGGCATCCACGAAAAATTTGAAGTAGAAGTGTTAGATATGTAGTACATAATTGAGGTTTATGTATGTACAACTTCCTAAATTATTCTCCACAAGATTTTGCTTATGTTATATCCATACATGGCTTTTTTATGACAAAAGTGAATGCTCATTTTTGACATTGTTTACCTTTCGTATGAATATCAATAAGGTGAAATCACTTGAGAGGTACCAAAGCGTAGCACTGAGGCACCAGAGATGAGCATAACATTAAGAGAGACTTAGGTGGTCAGTTCATTTGATACTTTTTCTTTTCATAGATTTTAAGGCTATATTTTGCATGATTGTATTTCATACTTTATGTTGTACTATTGTAGTCCCTCTACATACTAACTCTTTTATTCTATACTTTGGAGTTGAAGTGCCATGTTCTTCATTACTTCATAATAAAATTTTCTTATGCCATTAAGATTTGGAGTGTTTCATTTTAAAATGTATGACGAGTTTCATGCTTAATACTGACAAATTATTTTGACTTCTTGGATGACATGAAATTAAGATAGTTGTGAGAATAACTCAAGCTAGTGATAAAAGCAAAAATAGTTTAAAGTAAATAAAGCTATAAGTCCTAAGGTTGCATAAGACACAATTCAAGTTTTTTGTGATTTGATTGTAAGGAAATTGAGATTTGAGACTATGACTACTGTGATTACATAGAAGTCTTATTGAGCCACGAAGGGATCATTACCAAAACACACCTCTTTCTAAAAGTTCAGGGTGTTTTTGTTATCACATAACGTTCACTTAAATCTCGTTTTATTTAAGTTACTTGTATATGATGTTTTGTTCTTGGGAGACATTATTTCAGGCAAGCTTCCACTACCATTTGCTTATGACAACAATTTAGTCATGTTTTTAAGGTTTAGAATGATGGAAGTTATTTCTTTTATCATCTGCAGTTATTCAAACAAAAATCAGTTGCTAACCCAATACGATTGACTAAGATAATAGATCCTTCCAGATTCTCTTTCAGATGAAGGTTTTTACTAAGATGTCATCAACACATTCTTTAAATTTACTATTGTCCTTGACAAACAGGATCTTTTAGCTCTACAGAAGGTGGAAGTCTTTGACTTTTACTGTTTATAATAGAGCTTCATTTACTATCAAAGGCTTCTCATGAAGTCCAATTAATGTCAAAAACATTTGTTATTTGTGTCTACGGTAAGATAAATGACTCATATGTACAAATCATCTCTCTTAAGGATTGGTTTTCTTTATAATAAACACACTTTGCAATGACTCAACTAGTCGGTTAGCTGCAATGGCTAATCTTTCTGCTAAAGACCTCTAAATCTATTTCAAACAATTCATTTTTGAGATATAGAACTCCTTGAAGATTTTAAGTGACACTTCTTACAAAAATAGAAAAAATAAAGGAGGAAAAAAATAATAATGTTAGGAATTTGAAACAATTCAAATACGTTCACATTTTTATCATTCATATCAAATGCTACACTTTTGACCTCCTCATTTAAGGAGCGAAAAATTTCATCCAAGTGTGTTAACGAGTTTACTGGAAGGCTGCCTTCTGAGGGCAATTGTGTTGGATAAATGGAAGTTGCCAAAAAAATGGAAATGTTTTGAGTTTAAGAATAAAGGACTACTAATTTATCCTATCAAAATTTCTATGTTACCTTTCACTCTTTTTTTATTTCTCTTGTCCGTCCTATGCTTCATACCCGGGGTTCAACAATTTATGTTGAAATGTTGTGCTACTTTGTTAAGTTCTTGAAAATGTTGGATGAGGTTTCTCAAAAGGTACAATAAGATTGAACAATGTGCAACACTAATGACTAAACTTTCATTTATCTAAATTTGAGTTGAATTTGGTCAGATTGAGTTACGAATAGATAAAACGAGGCTAATAGTAGGTTTAATTAGCTTTCAATAAAGTTCAATAAAGGTTTGAACATATTTTATTAGGTTCAAACTTCGGTCGGGCTTTGTTTGACCCTTGTTTAATAGAGAAATGCTGCTTTGCAAGCATTAATTACCGTGCAAGATAAAAAAAACACGAACAAAAGCAAAATAGGCATTATAATATAAATATATAACATTAATCACGATAACATAGTGGCGACATCATTGATAAAAATATTATAACACAATCATACAACTCTAATTTTTTTTTTTAAAGTTCAAAGCATAGTTCCTCGAAAGATTTTTTTTGAATAATAATTAAAAGGTTTATATACATACCATTGAATTCTTATTTATTTACATATCTAATACATACAATTTAATTTTTACATATATGCTACATCAACTACATATAAAAGATGTATTTTATTTTATTTTTAATTAAAATAGTGATATTTTTGATAAAAAAATATCTAAATAGTTTATATTATGTAAAATGTTAAGTTTATAATTGCCTCAATATATATAAAAAATAATAATTTTCCTCATCAGTTCCATTAAGATTTGAATTATAAATCGTACGAGGATGTAGAATTATTGCCTTCAAAATATTTACGCCCAACCGCGGCCGCGTGGCGAGCGGCCAGGGCCCCCGGGGTCGATAGCGGTACAACTTTTAACCCCTAAAACCCTAAAACCCTAAAACCCTAAAGCGTAAGCGATTCTTGGCGCTTCGTTTTCCTCGCTTGCGACATGGATTTGGGTCAGATCGACTATGATCGTCTCCTCTTCTACCAGCAGGCTCGCATGGAAGCCGAGGCTGNGTTCCTCGAAAGATATTTTTGAATAATAATTAAAAGATTTATATACATACCATTAAATTCTTATTTATTTACATATCTAATACATAAAATTTAATTTTTACATATATGCTATATCAACTACATATAAAAGATGTATTTTATTTTATTTTTAATTAAAATAGTGATATTTTTGATAAAAAAATATNATTCCTCGAAAGATATTTTTGAATAATAATTAAAAGATTTATATACATAACATTAAATTCTTATTTATTTACATATCTAATACATAAAATTTAATTTTTACATATATGCTACATCAACTACATATAAAAGATGTATTTTATTTTATTTTTAATTAAAATAGTGATATTTTTGATAAAAAAATATCTAAATAGTTTATATTATGTAAAATGTTAAGTTTATAATTGCCTCAATATATATATAAAATAATAATTTTCCTCATCAGTTCCATTAAGATCTGAATTATAAATCGTACGAGGATGTAGAATTATTGCTCTTCAAAAAATTTACGCCCGACCGCGGTCGTTCCGCGTGGCGAGCGGGCAGGGTCTCCTGTGTCGATTGCAACAGCGGTGCAACTTTTAACCCCTAAAACCCTAAAACCCTAAAACCCTAAAACCCTAAAGCGTAAGCGATTCTTGGCGTTTCGTCTTCCTCGTTTGCGACATGGATTTGGGTCAGATCGACTACGATCGTCTCCTCTTCTACCAGCAGGCTCGCATGGAAGCCGAGGCTGCTTACGCGAAGAATCCCCTCGACGCCGAGGTAAGCCCCGGAATCCCAACTCGTTGTCAGTATCGCTGCTATCGCATTATGCCTTTTCTTGGTTTTTTTTCGACTTGCCTCGTACTCCTTTTGTGGCTGCGGAGGGTTGTTTCTGCCGTGTTTTATATTTTCAGTTGATTTGTTGTTGCAATCGCTCTTTCTAGAATCTCACCAGGTGGGGCAAAGCACTGCTCGAGCTGTCGCAATTCCAGATTCCCTCCGAGTCACTGAAACTAGTGAAAGGTTTTTATAGTGATTAACGACGATATTTCACTTTTATTACAAATGGTAGCGGTTCTAATTTACTGCCATGCTGTAGACGCTGCTTCAAAGATGGAGGAGGCCCTGCAGATTGATCCCAGGAGACATGACACCCTCTGGTGTTTGGGCAATGCGCACACTTCCCATGCATTTTCCGTTAATGACCACGATGCTGCAAAGGCATATTTCGGGAAGGCAACGCAGTGCTTCCAGCAGGCACTGGAGGAGGTGATTACATCTTCGCTGCTTTCGAAATTAAAAAAGAAAAGAGATTATTTCAAGATGCGGTGCTACAATGTTTGTGTTTCTTGTAGGATCCGGGCAATGAGATCTACATGAAGTCACTGGAATTCTCGTTTAAGGTAGTTTTCCTGTTTATTTTGTATTTTTTAATTTTTTTCTCCATGCATTTTTTGTTCTCTTCTCTGCTTTTTTTTAAACGTGTCTCACCTTGCACAAAGATTTTCTAAACTGGTTTATTGCTTGGACCTCTCATCTCAAGTTCTTAGGAGTGCTATCATTGATTTACTGTTTAGCTTGCAATTGGGTTTAACAATAATATTTTGGTGTTTTACTTTTGCTATTGTTAACTGGTATACCGTCGAGTTGACTGAAAATATCTCAAAAAAATTTCACATATTGTTTGAGGAGATGTTCAATAAGTGGTCTGAGTAAGGATGTAATTTACATTAGAAGAGTTTTTGTCATGTCATTGCAATTGAAATATAGGGTACATATACATATTTACATGTAAAAACAATAATGTAACGATTGGAATTTTAGAAAGTTTTATTTTTAGTGTCGTCATTTTTTTGGTATTTTCTACTTTTAGAATTATTTATTGTTGGTGAGGTGAAATTTATATTTCTGAATTTTAGCATGGGGGTTTGTCGCTGATTTTGTGACTTTCCTCTTTTGGGAGCCTTCACCTGCTATTTATCTAGTAAATATTACACATGAAATAAAAAAGGAATAATTATTTTCTCTCCCAAAATCTACATGGAATTAGAGTCAAGTTATCACCTTCGAAATTGCTATCGAATCAAGTTAAAAAATCAAGACTTATTCTTATTCAATTGTCAAAATCCAAGGAAAATAACTATGATGTTACTACGTATTATAATGCGTTAGTAACATTATAACAAGTGCTTGCTTAATATTATGACAATATTTGAGAGAATTAGGGTCGTAAAAGGAGAGAGGAAAATGATCTGGTCTAAATGTTCTTAGCTGGTCTGAATTGGAGTTTAGATGGAGTCTGAGGTTACATCCTCTACAGGAAATCTCTACCATATATTCGAGAAATTTTTCTAGGGTTAGACATAAAGTGTCAAGAAGAAAAACTATGCTATCTAACACCAAGCTTCATTGTAACATTGAATATGAGTACTCGACTCTTATATTAAAATAGTTAATGCTGACAAAAAGGGCATAAGAAATCATGATACGAGCATCGCTAAAAATCATGACACACGAATGAGATATGTTGGAAGTTTCTGGATAAACCAGTGAATTGGAAATCAAAATTCAATTGTGAAGATCGAGCTTATCAATACATTGATGGAGAAACTCAATAGTTCTCTGTAAACTTATATGCATTCATTTTCATTAATGAGCTATTAGAGCACATGCATAAATTATTTCAATGTTCAAAATTGTCATTGACTCTGTCTCGCTTATTAGTCCATAAGTGTAACTATTTAGTCACTGCATTGTTAGGGGCCACTTTTATTTTTATACATTATTAGATAATTGATTATGATACAATTGATCATGTGAGGGACTGTTCTAAAATATTTCATCTACACACCTTGTGTAGACAATTAAAATGTTAAAATTGTCGGTGATTCCCTCTCGTTAATTGTCGGGATGGAAACGTCAAACTCACATCATTGTTAACCCTTCGTGGCGTACCCCATGTTCCCAATTTGTCTTATAACTTGTTGTCCATCAAGAAAATTATGGTTGACCATCAAAGTTAAACTAATTTTTAATTATTCCTTTTGTGAGATTCAAGAATTGGTCACCGAGAGCATGGTTTATTGTGCAAAGAAACGTGATGGATTTTATCATATTGAAGATGAATTTAACCTGAATGGACAATTCCAATGTATTTGTTTTAATTCTATTTTTATTTTTAAAGAGAATGATATTTTGTTATGACATTATATGTTAGGTTATCATAGTTTTCATTATTTAAAATACTTGTTTTCTTGTATATTTCAAAATAAAAATATATTTATTTTTTCATGAATTCTATTATTTTAAAGGTTTTTCAATTTGCTAATTGTCATCATGCATTTTTTTCTCACTAAACCAAGAAATCAACCGCATCGTTTACTCTGATTCATAGCGATATTGGAGGTCCTTATAAAAATCTTACATTTTCTAAGAAAAAATGGTTTGTGATATTTATGGATGATCACACCAGTGTTATCAAAGTGCAAAGCATGATGCATTGTGCAACTGCACAAGACTTTAGGTTTGCTTTAAAGAGCAAAATGCAGATCGAAGCGGCTCATTTATTAACCAAGTGCTAATTGGTTATATAAAACTGGTAATGTATTAGTACATTCATTAACAATTACAAAATATAAAATGTGTTTAAAAAGTTGATCTAAAATTTTAAAAAAAATATTGTACAATACCTAACTTGAATATAAATATTGTGGGTGTATCTAAAAATTTAAATTTCCAACAATTTCGAATAGTTTGTTGTATAATAAAAAAAATAAAATTGCAAAAAAAAAAAAACTTCCAAACCTTTTCTCATTGAAACGTGCTTTAGTAAGCGTAGTGGACGTCACGCGTTTCGCTCCACTTTGCTCATGAAGCGTGCTTTTAAAATCATCTGTTCAAACTAATTTAAGTTGGGTTTATTTAATAAATAAACATGAAGGGTAAACACTTTAAAACAAAATTACACCATGGTGCAACATTTTTTTTTTCAAAAAAAGCTATTCAAGTGTTATGGAGTGATAAGGTTCAAGAGCATTTCAAAAATATTTTTGGTCAATTTTTTCTCGAAAAATTTTTAGTTTCGATTAGTAAGACATTGATTGAAACCAGTTAAAAATTTAGAATAATGGAGGTAATATTTAAGAACTGGTAAAACAAAGCTCGGCTTTTATATATAATTTTGAGGTTCATTGGAATGTAAGTTGATACATAGGTTTGATGGATTTAAATATTTTAGTCTTCTTATATGATAGAGTCATGGTATTTGTGACCATATAGCTTCCGGTTTTAAGGTTGTACGATATAAATGGAGAAACTAATGTGTGGTTGCAATAGCTATTTTCTATGTAATCATGTCAGAGGGTTCCCACACAAAGGTATGCAATTTTACATAATAAATAAATTAATTTAATCAAGCAATTATGTGGACCAAGATAGTTGCAATGGAATTTCTTCCTTGTAGGCTCTTCTTCATTGGAGGTCACTTCAATAGTTTCTTTTCCTTCTCTTACTTGGCAATGGTGTCTTCCTTTACAATACTCTAGGAACACCTCTGTGATTGAATAACATCCTTATATTGATAGTGCCACCAAAAATTATAAATTTAATTGTTAGGTGCCAAAAAGTTATCGGTGCTTTAAAGGAGTTGAGAAGTGGGCGACAAATGGTGCAAATTATAGGTTGAAGTAAACTTGCGTGACCTTTGCATCACCATTTCCTTCTAGCAGCCTCTAGGTTGAGTATATCTTGAAAGAGAGATCTTTTTCCTGAGAAACTATTTAAATAGCCATCGGAGAGATGAAAGTTGTAAGGGTTGAGGCCTATGCTTCTGATAAGATCGAGTAACATGTAATTTAGCGAACTACCTGTGCTAATGAGGATTTGATTTATAAGGTTTTATGACCAAGAACATGATGAGGATGTATTTGTAAATGTTTCTATATGATAGCAGATAATGGAGTTAGGAGTCAAAGTTTTGGAAAGGAAAAAAAGTATAATTTAGATTGATTCAGCCATTTTAGGCAACTCTTTGTAGAGAATTCTGGCTAAACCTACTATGTTGGCATGCATTGTTTGAATGATTTTGATTCTAGTATGATAATCTATAGTATCTTCTTATGGTCGTTTGGCAACATGCCTATCAAAAGTATGTTCCTTCAGACAACCCTCTTGAATTAGCTTCTGAAGTAAAGCCTTTAGTATTATGCAGTCTTTTTTGCTTTGTTCATGGTCGTTATAGCACAAATAGAACTTTGATTTATCCCAACCCTGCACCAACTTCTTCATTGAAATTTGAAATTTGGTGTATTACTTTCTTTGAATGATTTTTTCGATAAATGTGAGTAATCTATGGATTGGAGATAATGTCTCATAGTAGCTGGTATAAGGCAATTTGAGCGTTTGCCTTCAAGGATCTATGAGATGTCATCTGAATTGTCTCCATGGATTGGAAAATCTTATTTTTGTTCTTTTATGAGTAGAAGTCTTGTTATTGTCATTTTCATTCTTGTCTTCTTTCTTGTTTTTGAGAGAAAAAAAAAGATGCAAGCATAACTTGGAATATTAGCTCATGCGGGAGCTTACTGGGTCGCGGTACTGTAGCTGCTACATTGCCGCGGTTCAACCACTCTCTCCCCCCTGTCCTTTCCTATTTCTATCCAATTTTAATTCCTTCCTATTCTATTGCTTGCCTTTTCTATCCCTTTTCCTATTACTATTTCTTTCCAATTCCAAATCCTCCCTATTTATTGCCTAACTTTTCTACCACTTTATACTTCTATCGCAATTTCAACTTCCTATTTATTTGTGCTAGGATCTTTTATATTTTGCTTTGTTTGTTTAGGGTGGGGGGTTTTTGATGATTGCTGATTTTAGTTGCTGCCTTTGAGGCGTTGTTCTTCTCTGAGGGTTGTACTCGATAGTGAGAATGTGCTCCGGTTATAACTCGTTTGAGGTGATGATCGTCTTCAAGGGTTCGAGCGCTGCTCTAACTGTATCTCAACCCCGACGAGATATTTATCTTTCCGCAGCCTCTCTAGCCTCGCTTCCAACACCCAAAAACTATATTCTCTACCGTCTTTTAGGTCAATATACCCATTCCAACAGCCACAAGCCACCTTCTAGTCGCCGCACAAGCCTCAAAGCCCATCTTGTCTGCCATCCAGACCTCCAACCACCTCCCAGCAGCCTTATAGACCACTTCAGGCCCTCTTCTTGCTAGTGGCTGCCCCTTCCTGCCACCTCCTAGCAGCCCGCCATCCCTCCAGCTCTACTCCATAAGGCCTCAACCTCCTCGACCGACTAGACAAATTGCCAGACATCTTCCCCTTCAGTCAGTGCCGCTGTTACCTGCTTCCAACCCTTCTGGTCGCAGCAGCAGCGCGTCCCCACCCCTCCAATAGCTGCCTCAACGCACTCTTCCAGCTCCAATCAATTCTTTCATGAATTGCCGAAACCCATGAAGAGATTATTTATAGTCTAGCAACTATTAATTTTCTAAAGTAAATGTTAGATTTGAATTGTTTTGCTTTTGAATGTTTTAGCATTCATAATGCCAATTATCGCCAAAGATAACAAATAACAACAAAAGTAAAACATTTATGAATTTCTGTTTTCTTTATTTTTGGATAGCCATATCATTTTTTTTGCAACATCTAATAGATGATTTTTTTCAAAGAAAGGAATTTTCATACTTCGTGGAGTAATTGAATTCTAAATAGCTAAAACTTAAAAAAATAAAGGGAACTTTTTGATGAAGTGTTCAGTGAATTGGATGCTAGCATTAAAGAATTCAAGGAAGAAGATGAAGCCTTAGAAACTTTAGAAGAAATTGTCACTATTATCACGACTGACTGCACAAGCCTCCAAGCCCATCCCATCTGCCATCTAGAACTCCGACCACCTCCCTGCAGCCTTATAGGCCCAGTCTGACCCTCTTTCTGCTAGTGGCTGCCCCTTCCAGCCACAACCCAACATCGCACCATCCCACCATCACTCTAGCTCTACTCCATAAGGCCCCGACCTCTTCCACCTACCAGACAAACTGCCAGGCATCTCCCCCTGCAGTCAGTGCTGCCTTTACCTGCTTCCAACCCTTTTAGGGTCCGTTTGGGGCAGCTTGNCCCGCACTTATAAGCTGCCCCAAACGGACCCTTAGTCGCTGCAGCAGCGCGTCCCCACCTCTCCAACAACTGGCTCAGCCCACTACATGAGATGATTCCCTTCCAACCCATCCTACCATTGTCAACTTCACCAAACCCATCTTCTTCCTATTGGCCAGCTGCCACCCACCTGCCTTGTGCCATCGCCGTAGGGTTTATTTTATGCTTGATGTCATTTATTTTATGTTCGCAAGAGTCGTGTTTTTAACCTTTTGAATTTAGTAATAATAATTATACTTTTTTTGTGGTGGTTTGGGCTTTCTACAACATCTTCATTGCTAATGTAATTAGAAGCTTTTTTAAGAGGGTCCTCCATATTGCATGGAGGATTCTTTGCAACAAAAAAAAAATTGAAGCTTTTGGGTTGTAATCCCGCAATAGATGCATTCTTTGCAACTAATTTGTTGCTCTCATGCTCCTCATGAGAGACCTGATTGAAGCTTAACATGTATTTTGTTATGCTCTTCCCCTCTTTTTCTTGACATTAAGAAAAAGTGAGATCTTCATAGGTCTTTTGTAGTAAATAAAGTTATTCCAGGAACAGGCACTCGACTTCATCAAATGAGGTAATGCTTCAAGGAGGAAGTTAGTTCAACCATCTTCTTGTAGAATCTTTAAATATGGCGGAGATATGGTGCTGAACAACATTAAAGACATTATTCAGGGACGAGATCTTGAACCATGTCAAAATGATTACTTTTGATCGTGTTTTTCTTTTGTACAATTCCACTTGAGAAGTTTTAAACTTCATGAGGAAGAACTTGTTGATTTCTTTGTGTGGAAGGGGAATACATGGCACCTATGCACGTGGAGGAGCAAGAATGTCACGAATAATAAAGCTTTGCCTTTCTGAGGAATGGGGAGGTTAGGTAGCGATGTGAATATATTGGAAGTTTGAATGGGACTTGACTATATCAATTATGTGAACATATTAGAAGTTTGAAGTGGACTTGACTGCATCAATTATGTGAACATATTGGAAGTTTGAAGCGGACTTGGCTGCATCAATTAAGGGTCCGTTTGGGGCAGTTTATAAGTGCGGGCAATGTTTTCAAAACGCCGCCGTACTGTTTGGTTCGCGCGTGTCATCAGCTTATCCGAAACTGCGTTTGGGTTTTTACACTAAACGCAGGCCGCGGGTCGTCCCTTGCGGCCGGCCCGCTGGTCGTCCCATGCGGCCGGCCCG
>JXCR01141492.1:213650-269961 GCA_002079205.1 Phalaenopsis hybrid cultivar
CCCGCTGGTCGTCCCATGCGGCCGGCCCGCGGGCCGCGTTTTAGGATAAACGACTTATCCTGAAACGCACAAACTGCCACAAACAGACCCTAAAACAACTAATTGATAGTGCATGTCTTTGAATTGTGCTTCAAGTTGATCTTGAATGACACATGTCCAGCTATTGGAGGGCTTCCCTACATGACTTTCTTGATGTTGCATGCCTTCATTAGCAAGTGTTCTAAGTTGAATTGATGTTGGTTGTTGTGATGAAGTTTGTCGGCCATATTTATTTTGCACAAGGCATAGTTGATGTGTCTTGCATATCACGCTTCATAATATGGATAATAAAAGTTTGTTATCTTTTTTTTTTGGGTGGAAAGACAGCTCATTCGAAAGAGAAACATAGATGAAAAGTTGGAACAAGCTAAACTTGAGCTTCTCTATGAGGAGGCCAGAGAAAGAATCCAAATATATAGAATTTGTGCTAGCTTTCTTTATTTATTCATTAGTTACCTAGTCCGCCTCTTATATGAGACCATGTGAAGGCACTCATAGATGAGTTTGCTTTGGGATGGGTGACAAAAGTTAAATCTCTTGTATGGAGTTTGCTATTTCGGTGGTAGTATGATAATTGGCGGTTGAAAAGTTATGGAATGTGTTAACTACTGTAAAATATGGAGAAGTGTGGTGTCCTCTCTAGTAATGATGATTCCTTGCGAAGTGTGATAAATGCTAGTAGTGAAAGCATTCTGGATTCTTGGATCTGAGCATGCATTTACTCGTTTGGAGTATCATTAAAGTTTCAATGTATCTGTGTTCAACTAGTATTCATGAGGAAATGACTATTCTTGATAGAGTATAAAGATGATCCAGTTTGAAATAAAGAAAATTGTTTCCTCGAAAAGGATGTTGAATATTCCTGTGTCAAGCTTGTATTATTATTTATTTACATGCAATTATTATTGTTTGAGTGGACTAATAAGAGAATCAAATTTTCTATAGCAATTTAGTGAGCTCTTCAAAGTAATTCAAAGCGTTGGAGACCTAATAATTTCTGCCACAGGCCCACATGTAATTAATGTGATGCGTTATCTGTATATGCATGAAAGTTTTTTTTGCATTGTAACATTTTTTACCACATGCTCTCTTGGGTTAAATTCTATTTTGATGGGTAGAACGTTAATATGCCCTTGTGCTAGTTGCTGTACAATTTACCCAATTGTATTTTATTGTTTCTTATTTCAGTTTCTTGGCATTGAATTCAGACAATGTCTTTGCAGCGTGCTTTTTAATTGTGTCATGAATTGTGTTGTTAGCATCAGCTATGCCAACACATCCTTTAGGGACACCCATGATAAATGCTTTGAGATCCAAGAATATAACAATTTAAGCTCTAGCGATTGAATACTTAAAAGTACGCTTAAGATGAATTCTGGTGCTTAGTAGGCGATAAAATGAATTGAGTATTCCTGTGAAGGTTAGATTAAGATGATTTTCCAAGCGAAAATTTCTAAGTTCTACGTTATTAATTACTTCATTGCTTAGCTATTTCATGTGTACGGTGCAAATGACCCTTATGAACATCAATGATTTCAAGTATTATATTACCTGTTATATTGTACTTGATATGGAAAAGGAGAATATTAGGCAACACCATTGATAAGTGCATTGCTGGTTACAAAGATTAGATGAAAAAAAGCAGCTGAATTTTTCTATCATGAATTTTGTAAGAGAAACCAATAGAGCAACATAATGGTGAAAGTATAATCGGTCAAAAAAAATTATGGCTAAGTTAACAATATTAAAAGTGAAATTCTAAAGCAGATGATCCTTTGTTTATTGAAGTATAGAATCGGATACATCTGAACAAGCGAGTGTAAGTGTTACATTGAAACAACTTGCAATGTTAGACCAAGTCTAATGAGATAACCAGAACACTAAAAAATGTATCTTTTTTCTCCTAGGAATCACTATAAAAAGCATTAACATGGAAAAAGAAAAGAAACTAAAAACTTTGAAAATAAGATAGAGACTACCAAAATTACAGCAGTGCACACAATATGCATATCCAATGAAAATAGATTTTTCATATCCTCATTAATAATGATTTAGTGGTTTGTCGTACTCAACCATGCCATTTTGGATATTTGAATTTGAATATGTTGCCCCCAATTTTTCATTGAGTAGTCAGTCCCGCAAAAATGTATGCTCCCTATTAAGTAATGATTGAATTTTATTCTAAATTGTCAATTTATATTGCATATGGGAAAAATCAGGTATGAAAGCAGATCTCACTCAAACAACTTAGGGGCCGTTTATGATCACATTTGTTTTTTTTTAATTGTTTGTTTAATTTTATTTCTGTTTTGTTTATGTTTTGATTTGACTTAAAATATATTTGTTCATGTTAGTTACTTTTATAAATACTCAAAATATTAAAGAAACTAATTGTGCTTGTTTTTAAAATAAAAAAAATAAAAACATATACAATAACTTTGGGGCTGTTTATGATCATTTTTGTTTTTGTAATTCATTTATTATTATTTTTAATTTGTTTATGTTTTGATTTGAATTAAAACATATTTGTTCATGATAGTTACTTTTAAAAGTACTCAAAATGATTTAGAAACTAGTTGTGATTTGTTTTTAAAAATAAAAAAAGAAAGTAAATAAAAATTATATTAATCAAATGTGCTCTTAAAAAATAAAGCCAAAATGAAAATGAAAAGAGAAACCGAAAGTGATGCTAAGCGGGCCCTCCTAATTTTCTATGAAAAGTGTACCATGATTTGTTGATTTGGCCCTGACATTTTCTAAATGAATTGTTATTAATAGCCAACTCATCGATGATGTTTGATCCTTAACTATGGTTTTTAGTTTTGCAGATATATATTTAGTGATTGTGCCCATTCTTCAATGTTTACTACCGGTCACTCATTAAATAACGATATTAAATCCTTTGACACATTATACAATGTAATATTCAGGGACCTGAATTGCACATGGAGATTCAACGACAGATGGCTAATCAACCAGATGCAAGTAGGCGCTCCTCAACCTCAAATACAAAGGTTTGATGCAAATATTTAGCAATATAAGCTTAATTTTTTCTTTTTGTATGTTCTTACTTAGAAGAGCATTGTTTTTTTTCCCTCCAAAAATTGGATTACATTGATTTTTTCAATAGTAATAAAAAGTCAATTTCTTATTATTTTATTGGTGTATTTTGATTTCTTGTGATATTTCTTGAAATAATTAGTTGAGTATGAGTCATGCTATAATGGAGCTAGCCAACTTTAATTCAGAGTCTAGTTGAGTTAGAAAAAAAATATATCACGAAATCCAATGTATGAACTCAAAATTGATAAAAAAATCATTTTGAATTTACTTGTATGCTAGCAAACTCCTCATGCAATGCAAAGAACAAATTATTAGCATTATGAATTTGTGACAACCAAATTATTATCTAAAAAAATAGTAAAGTAATCAAATAATTGTCATAAATTTTTGTTGCAAAATATAATTAAATAATAATGATAAAATCACTTTTACTATTTTAAATCAAATGATTACATGCGCAGTACACACACACTCTCTCTCTCTCTCTCTCACACACACACACACACATTTATATTTATTTTACACACACATATACATATATACATGCATTCAAACTTTATAAAAGAATATTAAATACATTATGTGCTTAATAATATTATATATAAATATATTTATTCCCTCTTTTGAATTTATACGACACTTGTTTTGCACTTTTTTAAGCATTATTTAAACTAATCATTTATTTAATACGTGTCATACCACTCATACATGTTTGAAGATCTAAAACAAATTTTATTCCTTCGATGGGCATGTAGATGGCGCTTGATAGTAAATCCCATGCTGAATGGGACAGATCTTTTTGAACTATTCTAGCTCCATCCTTATTTACTTGATCAATCTATAATTACTTACCCAAGTTGTGTTCCTTCCACGCATGCATGTTTTGGCCATCAACACGTCTCTTCTACACGCTACCTCATGTATTTTGGCTCAGGGAGAAGTGATCTACCCCTTTAAGTCCATTAAGGGTGTGTTTGGGGCAGTTGCACCTCAATAAAAAGCTACTGCGTAATAGCTTTGGTAGGAAGCTATTGCTCAGAAGTTGCTGCAGAGTAACTGACTATCTGTTTGTTTTTTGCAGTTTCGAAACATATATGCTATAACTATTTCTGGACAAATGACCATTCTATCCCTATACTGTAATATTTTTTACAATAGAATAGTTCATACTTAGCACATTTCATACTTGAAAGCAAATATCTAGTTCGAACATTATAACATATAAATAGACAACTTACTAAACAGTGAGTAGCACGATAAACAAAATAAACAAAAAGAATATTAAAATAATAATTAATAATATGATAATATTATTTTTAAAATGCACTTGGGCTTATGTCAAGAAATAAACCGTCATTCAGGGAACTCCCTACATCCGATTGATATCAGCAATCGATTTCTCCAGCCCATCTGCACACTTAAAAAAAGACAACTATCATCTCCTCGTATACCTGTAAAATTGTTTCTCGTAGCTATGTGACTGTTGCGAAGTAAACATAGAGTATGGTAGTCCACAGTAGCAGTACAATGCTTTGGAGGTACTATAAGTTCTCGAGCTCATCTTTTATGAATGTTTAAAATAATAGAACACAAGCCTTAAATGCAATATTAGCGAAAAAAGTATTACAATTAACTAATGCAAGTTTTATGAAACTCTGAGGTTTCAGAGAACATAACATAAACTAACGAATCTATCGCTACAAAAAGACAACAAACCTTATAAAAAAAAAGTTTCTTTGTTCCCTTCAAACTATCTAATACTGAACTCGTATATGTCATATATGCATATCACAAAAAAAAAAAAAAAACCATCCAAAAGAGCCTAAGGAACCATAACCTTGAGAAAAATAGAAGAAATTGGTTGCTTTCATTTATATTTTACATATGGCAGGAGCCGATAACGACATGTAAACTATCCAGAAGAACTCTTAAGGTCGAAAAAAATTAAAGATGCAATAAATATTTATATAACATATATTTACGATTTTCTCTTCGGCCATCCAAGTGGGGGATAATACTTGCAAATGAGCGAGAAATAAAATTGAGATTCAAAATATAGATGATTGGATAAAACATCGATATAACAAACGATTAAAGTTTTTATCACCTATTGCAAATAAAATATAAAAAAATTTGGTTCATTCAGCATGACGTTTTCAATCTGCTTTTACAACTCTATCATTTCTCCAACACTATTCCATTCTG
Organism: Phalaenopsis hybrid cultivar; assembly: GCA_002079205.1. Taxonomy (NCBI): domain Eukaryota; kingdom Viridiplantae; phylum Streptophyta; class Magnoliopsida; order Asparagales; family Orchidaceae; genus Phalaenopsis; species Phalaenopsis hybrid cultivar. Next base: position 218,958 of record JXCR01141492.1, read on the forward strand.
GGTGCAACTCTCAGGTAACTTAACTTATACTCGTGATAAAGAATGTCCTACGAGATATTCAAATGCTTCAGTTGGAACATTTAATGATCTTCATTGGCCTTGCTGAAGTTAGTGTCACAGCTTGAAGGATGCTGATGAATTTAGTTGTGGAGAGCTAATGTGGCCACCACAATCTTCACTTGTTTAGGAAATGGACATGTCGAACTATCATGCATATGATCCATTTTTTCTTCTACATCCAAATATTCTTTCAATGACATCGCGTAAGGACGAGTCTCTTGTTAAACATTTCTTTCCTTCCTCGAGCAATATTACCGACTCTTTCCAAGTCGAGAATGTGATAAATAGTATCTGAAAATGGCTTCAGATACCCATTTGTAAGGGATATCCAACATCAACTAAATAATATTTATCTGTCACAAATACAATAATTAGTTATGTACTGACAAATATCTAAATAGGATAAATGGTTGAGCAAAGTTTGTTGTGGGTAAGGGAAGTTGTGTTTTTGAGTTATTGTGACAAATTTGAAGATACGATTGCCATAAGTAAAACACATGTTGAAATCACATACAACAATTACATTTTGTGTTGGTGATCCACACCGTTCAATGTATGCGACATTTTCATTATTTGATACATGTGTGTTTCCATGTGTATTTCATCGATTGCTCCAATATAATTCTGAAAGATTAAATAATGTCATGTAAATTAATGTACTCATTTTGACTTCTGAATATAACGAAAAAAAGAATTGTCTTACAATATGACATACCGTGGGTCATGTGCAATCTCTATGAGAGCCCTCTCAAAAAATTGGGTCATCAAACTTGTTAATTTTTAATGATAACCTAACAAGAACATTCAACCCGACTGAAAATTATCTGCTGATTGTCTTCATTGTGTGAGAAAATGTAGAAGTTTATTGTTAACACATTTTTGGAAGTCATCCTGGAGGAGCCATGAATTTCATGATTCTTGTGTAGGAGCTGTGTCATATGAAAAATGTTGTCGAATTTTGTTGGGTGTCCTCTAAACAACTCCCAAACCCATTTATCACGAAGTTAAGATGATGTCATTCAAGGAAATCGATCTACATATGAGTTATAGTACTCATACATTAAGCATACTGTAGCTACAATTCTACCAGCGCTCTCGTTTTGAATCCATATTAGGCAAGTGATCTATTTAGTAACACATAAGAATCACCGAATTAGATGGCATCACAACATTTATAGCCAAGCAACAATCATAAATGAACTTAAAAAAGCAAATAACAAAGCATACAATGAAAAAACAAGCATCCAAAGCAGCATTAACAATGTTCCAAATCAAAAGAAGAAACATACAAAGCAGAAGCCAAATTAACCTAATGAAAAAAAAAACAAATAGTCCAAAGACAAATAATTAAATTCAAGCATCTCTGCTGTCATAAAAAAAATGTAACTAATTGACCCTACGGTCTTGGAACATTGTCATGAAGAACTCTCTACGGGTATGATCCTCCAGCATTTTCATTGAGAACAAATATAATGCCATGTTTCCATAAATTTATGGAGTTGCCTTCATAATTTACATAACTTGTTGGATGAAAGTTTCTTATGATGTCGCAGGATCATTGGTGCATGAAACCAATGGTTGTGAAATTTGTCTTCTAATGAAGGCATCCCATTTTTTTTCTTTTTCTCCACCCTTGGACGTTCTTTGACTAACTAGTGGACTTTACTTCATTTTTGGTTTGGGCCAGGGTCTTTGTTGGGGTCAATTGTTTGTTCGACATCCAAGTTCTCAGCTCTGTCTGGAAACTCTGGCTCACTAGGGGTCTATGCATTATTCTATGTTGCCACACCTCACCAATCATACGGTTCAACTTCTCTTCCAACTCAAGGTAAATACCACTGAAATTCAACTTTTTGGTTGCTTGCATTACCTGCAACATAAAGGGACATGGATATGTTGTTATATACTTGTATTTCAAGGAAAAAAAATCATAATACATATGTTTGATCTATTTTCAACTGTAATCTCTCAGCCCACTATTCTTCCGAAGCGTCATCTCAACCAATGTCCGTTTCTTATGGTAGAGGTCGTGAAATATTAGTTTTGCTCCTTATTCCACATAATAGATGAACTGAGTTCTTTTGCTTAACCATTGCGTTACTAGCATAGAAAGAATTAAACAATATAAATATTTGACACAAGAAATTATTAGCACAACTCAAGCAAAATTAAAATTGTCATATTTCACTACTGTCCCCATGCCTTCCCTCACCCCACACCATTGTCCCCACACCATCCCCACACCACACACCACCACCTCTACACCAATTCTTACTCAAAATTTTATTTGTAAGATAATCATTGTAGGATTAATAACTCATACCTAACGACAGAAAGTAACTTTCATATAAATGCTATATTTACCATGAATATAAACACATAGGAATTGTGTGCTAGATTTGTAAATTTCTCTGAACTTTAAAGAATAATCCTGAGATAGCTAGGTAAATATCCCTTTTTTTTTTAATTTGTGCTGAAAATAATCCAATCATCCAATACTTTTTTCTCCCAAAAATTCTTTTAGCAAAATTTCATCCAACTAGCATACACCAAACCCACACAATCCAAACATCCAACCGGCTTCATTTACGCACAATTCAAACATCCAACCAGCTTCATTTACACAAAATTCTAATGAATTTACATATCTCACACAATTACTTTAATATTTATGCACACAACACTCAAATATGTAAAACCACATCAAAATGAATACTATGACAACATAAGCAACATAGGGAAATCATGATGAAGCAGTAAAATACACACGAGTATGACTACCTTCATTCTTCAAACTTCGTATTATGCATACAACTGTCATGACTGTAAAAACATAAGATTTATGTTGGGTTTGTAAATTTCCCTAAACATTATAGATGAATGCTGCTCTAGTTAAGGGAATATTACAAAATTCTAAAATCTCCATAGAGAAAGCAACGCCTGAAACATTGCTGCTAAAACCAGCTTGCAACCCGAAACAAAAAAAACCAACTTGCAACCTTAAACATTTCTGTTAACAACTGCGCCACTAGCTATCATTCTTTTATCAAAATTTTCACTCGAATATCAAAATTTTTGATGAAAACCAAATCTATAAGAATAAAATATACAACAGCCGAAAGATTGTTGTTCATATATCACTCTAAGGCTTTCTCAAATATAGGTGGTGATAGATATGTAATCATATAAAAAAAAAAAGCAAAACCAACATAGCAAAACTGATGTTTTGTATGCATCAACCAAAGGTCACAAACAGAATATACCAAAACCAATTGAAATCGCAAAGTTCATTGAAAAAAAATGGGGTTGTAGCCACCAAAAATAGAGAAGAAAAGGAAGTCACCAGTGCCATGTATGTAAAAATCCCCCCAAAAAATTCTCTGTGCAAATCATACGACTCATAGAGCAAGTCCATGAAAAAGATATGAGGGAGTGAGGATGCTGGAAGACCAAGGAAGCAAATGTGGGTAAAAACTCTTTCGTAAGTGTTGGCTAACGAAGAGAAAGAGTAAAGAAAAAAATCATAGGCAGATCACTTGCGAGACGAGGCCGAGCAGGAGGGAGGGCACAGGAGTAAAGAATGCCAAATAACATTGAAGAAGCGGGGATGGGATCGCGGTGTGGCTTATCGGACGCGCTTAATTAAATGTGCCCGCGCTGCACCATCCAAACAAGCGGAAACGCAACAGCGGGCCGCGCAGCAGCGGAAATGCTGCGCCAAACATGCCCTAAATGGTTTAATAGCTTGTCAATAAACGGTCTTATGTCTCATGTACTAAATTTATGTGTGATATTATTTAATTTCATATTTCTTATTAGATTATACTGTAGTAAGTCGATAGATCAAATTAGATTTAGTATTTTGGGAATTGTATTCATGGATGAATTCTTTTTTATGCTATTAAAATTTTATATTTATGGACATAGAACAAAAATTTAGATAGTTTTACATTCATAAAAAAATTAAGAATGATATTAATTGATAATCATGAAGTTAATTAATTTATATAAATTAAAATACCAGGGAATTAATATGCATGTCATACAATTCTTATGTCTTTGCATCTAACAATTAAATTTTCATTTTTATATGCATAGCAATCAAATATTTAATATTACTTCAGAAAATTATTATTATTGAATTTTTAAAAGTGAAATACACCTTTTGTGCATCGATTTATGACATGAAGTGTTATAGATGTAAATGTCAAATTTAAGATGTCAGATATATAAATGTATAAGAATTTTGTAGTTTGTATGTAAATTTTTAAAAATAATTTTATAATGAAGTATAAGTTAAATATAACTATTAAAATAAAATTTTATTTCAAACATGCTTCCCTTTTATGATATTAGTTCTATATTGACTAAAGATTAACTTACTATCCTTTTCAAAATAATATCGATTCAAAGTATTTAAAGATTCCTAAAGTTTGTTCATTGGGAGTAAGGGTGTTAATTCATGTTGATGAACCAGGCTCAGTTCTAACTTGAACTTGATGCAACACGTATATATTTGTCTTGAACCTAACTCGTTTGGTCAAAATATTTTACCTAAACCTAAATGGAATTGATTTTTTTAACCCAAATCCGATCCGAACCATCTATTATATAGATAATACATTTTTTTTATATCAATATCACCAGTTAAGTCGAATATGACCTTCTTGACCCAATTAACCTGACTTGAGTCCGCCTAACTTGAATTTGAATAGTGCTTGGATGAATTTTACATTGATTTTGGGGCAACCCAAACCCAGCTCAAATTATAATAAAGTATATAACAAATCTTGTGCTTCCGACGAGTATAAAATTTAATGTTTACATTAATAATTTAGATACTATACATGTGATAGATCTGGATTCTTTGTTGTGCCACTTTGCATAGGTTTTAACATGAGATTAGTATGAAGCTTAAATCCATAATCCTTAAAGTATTTGTATATAGCATGGATTATTATTCGACAAAATTTAATTGCTTTATTGGCTTCTTTAGAGTGTCAGGCATTAGATGCAACATCTTGGAGTACCTACATAATTAGCAATATATGCGTACATCTCTAAGAAGGAAAATGAAGCTAGACATAGGGAATTAATATTTAAGATTATCTTAATTGAATCCAACCCTATGCAAGGCTTGGATGACTAATGTACTTCACTAATGTCTTGCATGTGTGCCACCAATGACTAAGTTACTGAAAGTTGTGATTTTTTATCTGACCTTCATCAACAATACTGCCATCTCTATTGCAGCTTGTATTATTTTCACACAAAATTATGGATTTCCCTAGCTTTTTTTTATGTTATTTTGCTGGCTTATGTTCTATAAAATATTCGAACAATTGTTATTTATGTTCTTTGATAGTTATAAATTTTGGAAATATTTTGGTTCGAGAGTATTTGACCTATTCTATGATTATACTTCCCTTTCATGTGGCTTTTTTTAAGCCCATTTAAAATTTTTTAGTATTTCTTAAAAATCCCTGCAGGTTATTAAGATTTCTTTTCTCAAGGAAATAAATACAATACCGTTCATAAATTCTTTTACTGTCCTTTTCAATATCTTTTCTTTTTTTAGTTCTAAATTTTATTTTCATATGTTTTAGGTGTCAAAAAAGAAGAAAAACAACGATCTTAAATATGACATACTTGGTTGGGTAATTCTCGCTATAGGCATCGTCACATGGGTCGGCATGGCAAAAAGTCATATACCTCCACCACCTAGGTGAAGAAATGCTTTCCTTTCCTTGTCATCGTACTATTCTTAGTGGCACCTAAGTTTCGCAAATGTGGCCCATCTTTGGTGTAAAAACTTGTGGAAGTTTTCTTATATGAAAATTAACGGTCCAATTTTGTAACTTTTGTGAATCTTTTTGCTCCCTTTATGAGTCTGCTAGATTTGCAATGATCACTATTCCTAAATTCTGCATATTTCAGTTTGTAAATTCTCTATTATGTTAATTTTTCTACTAAGAGTTTTTATTTTAATATTTTGATATTTTTTACTTTTAGTTATTGCTCTCCTTCGCTGCCAATCTGTGGTTGGTTGAGTAAATTATATTCACTTGAATTTACAATTTGAATGCTTTGGCAATTTTCTTGTTTTTTAATTTTCACTGCATGCTGCTGAGCTTTTGAGATCTATGTGGTTAGTTTTTTGTGCTACATAATCTGAGTTATCGGTGATCAATGCTTGGAGTTTTCTGTCTTGTATAATAGTACAGAGTGGGTTTTGAATTCCAAATCATATCCGTCATATTATGCTGGTCCTTTTTTAGGAAGCTTCAAATGATATTTTGTCGTTTTTACTTGTGGTTTATTTGGCTGTGATTTTTTTTCTTGTCATTGAATGTTTTGCCATTTCAGGATCAGAAGGTTTCCAGGCAAAATATTAAACGTTGCTTTCCCATTGAATTGGCTTGTTTGAACTTTCCAGAAGATTCTTAATTGCTAATTTTCCAAATCAATCATAACTGAAGCCTTAATTGTCTAGTGAACTGTGATTTCTTACATTCTAACCCTATATAACCTCTGGGATCTGAATGAAGAGCCAGGTAAACTAAACCATAACATTGCTGTGTATAACGTGAGGACAACCTTTTTTTGGAGGAGTCCGCTTCTGTTATTTTATTAAAACTTTCTAATTGTAGAAGAGAAGTAGAAGAATGTGCTGGTGAGAGATATATGGAGATAGGTTTATTTTCTGAGGATGAATGACTAAATGGAATTTATTAATCTTAAGGCCTTTCATTGCCGAAGAAGACTTTGCATGAAGATTATGTAAGGGGAAGTTCTAATATTGCATATTCCACAGAACACTATTTGCAAACCTAATCGCTGCATTTAAACAACTTCTATCACATCCTTTGAGCTGCACTACTTTGTTCCTTTTGGACACTGTACTCTTATTGACTTTATACATCTCTACCTCCCACCCCCTTTTGTGTACCCACATTCTTACTCTTCTGTGTCTGCTTCTTTTCTCATTCGCTTCTCTTTTTATTCTACTGCCTATATACATCATGAGCTGAAGTTGAGCTTAATCAACCGTGCCTGGGCTTTGTTTTGGTTGATTTTCGTTGATTTGAAGCCATATTTGGTCAAATTAACGCTGGAAAAAGTGAAATAAATTTAGCTGTATTTTTTTTAGTAATCATGAGTTCTCTGACCAACCTCAAGTTAACTAAAAGAAATTTTTTGAAGGAAAACTTAAGAGTAAGAATTCTATTATTTCTTAATGATCAACTTACAATTTTCCTCCTTATATAATAGTTAAAAGCTAGTCCAGCTATTACAACCTGCCAAAGATACAAAAACCAATAAAAAAATTAAATACAACTCAATAAAAAAGGTATAAATGAGAATAAATTTAAAATAGGAAACTCATGGTCATAGATGTTATAAAAACCTAGCTTGATATTCAAGTCAGTGAAGCCGCCTAAAGGTAGAGATTTAGTGATGACATCAACAACTTAGAGATGATTTGAATTGTAGATTAAGTGAATAATGTCTCATTTGGCCTTCTTAGAGATAAAATGTATATCAATCTCAATGTGATTGGTCTTTTCACGATGCACCATATTCTTTGCAATACTAATGACAACTTCACTATCACAGAATATCTTGATGGCTTTGATTGTGGAGTATCTCAACTCATTTAATATTCTTGAATCCACATTCCCTTACAAATATTCCTAAGGTAGGTGCACGATACCCAGATTCTGCACTACTTCTAGAGACCATTGGTTGTTTCTTGCTCCTCAATGCGATAAGATTTTCTCAGACACATGAACAATACCCAGTGACAGATCTTTTATCCTCGAGTTCTCCTGCCCAACTATCATCAATGTACACCTCTATCCCTCTGTTGTCAGATTTATTAAACAATTGTAAGTGGTTTTCTTAAGAAACCTTAAACCATCTCTAAATGTTCTTCATTTGGGTTGTTGATGTGTTGACTTTATTATGTCAACAGAGCAAGTGATATCAGGTGTAATATGTGACAAGTAAATAAATTTTATCATCAATCTCTGTTCTCTACCTTTTTTCATTGGTTTTTTTTGTCATCCTGACTGTAAGTTTTTGTTGAAATCCATAGGAGTCTCATTAGGTTTGCACCCCAACATTATTTTTTCTTTTAATAGGCCTAGGATGTACTCTCTTTAGGATATCACGATACCCATCTTGGTCTTGATCATTTCCATGCTCATAAAGTATCTTATCACTTCCAAATCCTTAATTTCAAATTTGATAGCAACAAAAATCTCTTTAATATTCTCAATCTTTGTTATCATCATTTATCTGAATCTTATTTTCTGCATAGACAATGAGTATAACTTTCTTACCTCCACATGTATGTTTTGTGAACATTGTATGGTTTGCTTGGATTTACCCATTAAATTTCATAGTCTTGACAAGCTTTTCAATTCAAATTTTTGGAGATTAGACCATAAAGTGATTTCTCAAACCTGATGCTTATTTGATTTATCTTCCAAGTCCTGGTGAGAACATCATATTCAATTCTTCCTCAAAGTTTCCGTTAAAAAATGCATTCTTAAGATCAATTTGATGCAATTCTTGCACATATGTACTATCAAGAAAAGAATAACTTTTACAGTGTTTAACTTGGCTATTTGAGCAAATGTCTCTAGATTGTCTATCCCATAAGATTGAGTGAAACCTTTGGCCACCAAAATTGTCTTGAACCTCTAAATGCTCCCATCTGTTTTGTATTTGAAATTAAGCACCCATTTACATTCAATGAGTTTTTTATATGGAGGAAGTTTTGTAAAGGTCTATGTGCTGCTTAGCTCAAGTGCTTGGATCTCTGCTTCCACAATTCTTTTCTATTGTGGTCTTTGAAGTGCTTTACGAATAGACTTCGGTATCCACACATTATTAAGTTTAGATACAAAAGCTTTTTATGTTGATAACTTCCTATAGATAGCATACTTCCGATAGGATAAAATTTGTAACTTTTCTGGAGTCTTCTTCATTGGATTTCCACCTTTATTGGAACCTACAGATGTGTGAATTCAAGGTTAGTTGTGAACAATCTTGTTGCTGCATCCTGTTTTTACCTCGTTTAGTGTACTACTTTCTCCTAGTATGTACACTAGGCTCTTTGATATCAATATCAGGTTGGATGTTCTCAACTGGTGGAACTTGAGAGACATGATGGTTAGAGAAAAGGAGAATAGATTGCGATGACTTTAGATCAATGTGATTATCCGAAGTAGGATACAAGTCTGTTATTCACCACAACTCTCCCCCTGAATATCAGGGTTAGTTTTCAAAGAAGGTAAAATTACAGAGATATACTATTTTTTTATGATGGGATAATATCACTTGTATCTTTTTTTTGTTAGAGGCATACCCTAAAATTATACATTTGATGGGTTTTTGGGTCAAACTTTATGTGGTCTTGTTGGTGAATATAAACGAAAGAAACATGACCAAATATTTTTATAGGAAGTTTGGATGAGAAGACTGTGGCGTGAGGGTATTTTTTATCACAATATTGAGAGGAGTTTTGAATTCAAGGACCCTGCTTGACATTCTATTAATGACGCAGGGGGCCGTGAGCATGACGTCTCCCCATATGACTTCTGGGACATTGTGAGTAAACTTTATAGACCTAGATACATTGACGAGATGCCTATTCTTTCTCTCAGCTATTATGTTTTGTTGTGGAGTTTCAACTTAGGAACTCACATGAATGATGTCGTTCTTTGCATGGTACGGTGTAAGCATAGAGTTAAAAGTGTTTGTTTGCATTATCAATTTTGAGAATCTAATTAAAGTATTTGTTTGCATTATCAATTTTGAGAATACGTTTTTTGATTGAAAACGAGTGAAAATCATGTTGCAGAAGGATTGAGAAATTTATTCAGTTTCAATTTTTTTTTTCATAGGGAACATCAAACTGTTTCTAATGTGGTCATCAATAAAAATGAAACTATCGGGCTCTATGGTTTTCAATTTTGATGGTCCCCAATGTCACTGTGGATGATTCAGAAATGATGTGAGGGTTTGTACTGAGACATGATAGAGATGATGAGTATGTTTAGCCAATTGTCAAATTTCACACTGATAAAACTCTAACTTTTAATTAATAAAATGATGAGGGTATAGTTTTGCAACCTAATGAAAATTGGAATGACCTAGACGATTATGCCATAGTAAAACTTGATTCTCGATAGACTCGGACACAAAAAACTCAGGAACAAGGAACTTGGATTGTGGAGGAGACACTTGTGTGCAAGAGAATGACTATTGTTGAGCAGGTATATACTTTGATGTAATTTAGAACCGTCAATCACCTTCACCGAATCCACCTTCATAAGTGCCAGTGGAATTTAGTAACACAGTTGAAATTATAAAAATTGAGATGATTCGGGCAACAATAACATAATAAAACTCGACCCTCGACTGACTCATACACAATAAACTCATGAACATGGGATTAGGATAGTGAAGGAGACTCTTGTGTGTAAGAGAATAACTATTCTTGAGCAGGTATAGATCTTGATACAATTTTCCACTGTCATTCACCTTCCGCGAATCCACCACCTGAAATTCACAAGTGTTGGTGGAATTTAGTACATAGTTCAATTAGTAAAAAATGGGATGACTCTAATGACAATACCGTATTAAAACTTAACTCTCAACAGGCTCAGACAAAATAAACTCAGGAACATGAAACAAGGATAGTGGAACACTTGGGTGTAAGGGAATAACTATTCTCGCGTAGTTATAGCCTTGATGTAATTCAACACTGTCAATCACATTCCACGAATCCACCACCGGAAATTCACAAGTGTTAGTGAAATTTAGTAACACAGTTCAAATCATGAGTAAGCTTGCTAATAAAAAGTAGGTTATATTTTAATTGGGGAACATTTAACACAATAGAAAGTTGAATATCTTTGGAGACTTTCAATTCTTCTTTCTCAACAATCTTGGAGTGAGATCAATCTACAAATTTGACAAATTTGGATGTGGTGATCCCTTGGTAGTTGGTGAGAGCGTTGATGTATCCAATCATCTGATTATATGTACCCAATTCTATTGTCCAAGGTTGAAATCTTTTATTGTGAATTTTATTGCTAGCGAGATAGGAGAATATAATACCTTGGTGTATCATCAAGCTGGTTATCCATTCAGTTGTGCTTGAAAGAAGTTTCTTCAACATCTTCAGTCTTCAGTTGTTCCTTGGTGAGATACTAGGGTCGTACAACCTTTAAGAAGAAATAACAACATGGGCCTTGTTGTCTTGCTTCTTTCTCCCTTGTCCAAGTTTTTATTATGTAGGTTTTCCATGTAGTTTCTAGCATTTGTTCTCTCTATGACCAAAAAATTTGCAGCATTCACACAAGGGACGACTCCTCTTTAGATTTGACTCATAGGATAATTTTCGTGGGTACAAGACGGAGGTTTGAATGCCTAGATGCATGCTCACTTTCTGCCATAAGCTTCTTCTTGCTTTCTTCTCTTCTAACTTGACCAAATGTTTCCCTAGTGGTGGGGAGATGCTTCTTCCCCATGATTCTTCCCCGGGCTCATCTAAATTCTTATTTAGTCCCATTAAGAACTTGATCATCATCTTCTTTTCCATTTTTATTTTATACCTCATGCATCTTGAGGGCACTTCCATATATATATCTATCATAGATATGTAACTGTAACCAGTGCCTTGATAATGTGTTGAAGTATTGAGTAGCACTTAACTCTTCTTGTCCGAGTTCATGCAATTTTGTCTCAATGTCAAACAATTCTGTAGTGTTTTTTTGTACTGTAATTAGTCTCACGAGCTGCTTGCCAAATATCTCGTGCTATTATGTGAAGTAAGAAATTTTGTCCAACTTTTGTGGTCATAAAATTGATAAACTAAAATATGATCATGAGATCTTCGATCTTCTATGAGCGATGGTTAGGATCATTTAGCAACTCAGGAATTGAGCCCTCTCCCGTAATATGTTTATATCTTCATTTTTCACAATTGTACATAAACACTGATTGGTGAGACCATTGAAGGAAGTTATGGCCATGGAGTTTATGGTTTGTGATAAAGGTGGAGGGTATTGGGCTTTTTGGACAGAATTCCTAGTTTGTGATAAGGAACTAACCTCCAAAGTGGAGCTGGACATTTTCGTTTCGTACTCAATCATAAAATCTATGCACTTTTATGGCTCGGGAAAAATTTGATGGCTGATGCTCATCGCAGGCATGACCTGCAGGAAAAACAAGCAGCTGTAGGGAAGATTCTGAGCTGGAGGGGCCTGCAGGAAGACTTGCAACTGCAGGAAAGTGAAGCCATGGAGGGTTATCAGATGAGGGCTACTACAAGGACAACAGGAGAAGCCAACAAACTTGATTTGGGAGAATTGCAATGATGCTGTCTGTTGCCAATATGAAGTGTTGCAGACGATCATATGCTATTGACATTGAAGTTGTTCATATGAGATTGGACAGAGTCTTTGCAGATGGTCGACTCTGTCGATGCCGAATACATTCAAAAATGATGAACCGAACGAGCGAATGAGGGGTAGCGGCGAATCAAGAAAGAGAGCCAGGGACAATGACTACGAACGTGGCCCTTGGGAAGCAGTCAACGGTCTGATCCGTTAGAACCAAACGAGAGAGCGACGGGTAACGTCATTTAAGCTTGAATTAGGTTTACTGTTCTGATACAATGAAGGAGAATATGAGAGTAAGAATTTTCTTATTCCTTAATGAGCAGATTTTTCTTATTCCTTAATGAACAAATTATAAATCTCCTCATTATTTAATGAGTAAAAGGTAGCCCTACGATTATAACCAACCAAAGATACTACAACCAACAGAAGGAAAGAAATACAAATTAATGAGAAAGGAATAAACAAGAATAAATCTATAAGTTAGGAACTCATAATTCCCCCGTTTTCATTGTTCATCAATCTTTTGCTATTGTTTTTCACGGAAAATGATTAGATTTTGCTGTCTTGGAGTTTCTTCAATTTTGTCAATACCTTTTTAAAAAAAAATTTCAAATGTTCATTAAAGGCATTTTTTGTACTTTTTATTCTTTTTTCCGTGAGGATGGAAATTTATCGCCCTGATATTGCGGTTTGTGCTCTTTGCCAAGTATCTGGAAGTCCATATTGTCCCTACCTATTTTCTTTCTTTTCTTCGGTTAGAATTGATAAACGAATTAGTGAAGATGTTAATTTCATTGTAGAGTTTGAATCTAACCTTTAGTTGAACAAACTTTGTGAGGACACCTTTTTTTAGTCTTTTGATCATACTTAATAATAACTCACTGATTAACCTTTTTGGGGAGATTCCTATTGGTACAGTTGCTGTGAACTCGAGAGATGAGTTTGAAAAGATGCCTAATGCTCTTATAGCCGAAGAAATATTGCCTCAGTACTACGCACGTAGAGCTACGTGCGTAGTGCAATCAAACGCCGCCACGTCGACAAGTTGGGCCCACCGACGAAATAGGCTAAATTAAACACGAAATCAAACTAAATAAACACGCGAAACCGGCCCGACCGAAACCCGAACAATTTACCGCCAGCATAAAAATATTTCACGCCTACGTGCTGTTTTATTGGAATTTCTATTGCAGCTGAAGAAATATTTCGCAGCTCCGCAGTTAGGGTTTCTGTTTAGGGTTTCGATGGACGTTTCCATGAATGTTGAGATGCCGGAGGACTTACACCCATCATTTAGTCTGAACTTTGGAGATCAAATGAGTCTGTAATGATCTATAGTTTGATGTTAGCTTAGGGTTGTCATTGTGTTTGTTGTATTGTCATTTTGTCTGGGGTGTTTATATTTATAGTTTATTGGTATAGTTCTTGGAAGGCAATAAATTTTTTTGTTAATATGGTAAAATTTTGGGTGTTTTTCGGCTGTGATTTTTGTGTTATTATGGTGTTTAGCTTGTGTTTTCTTGGTGTTATTATTGTATTATTCTGGTGTTACTCTGACATTACTCCAATGTTATGTTGGTTCTTGTTTTTGATTTAGTACTGTTACTGTGGTATAATAGTTGACTTAGTCTGATGTAAATATTGGTGTTGATATAGTGTTATTGAGTGTTGTTTTACAGTGTTGTTATTTGTGTTATAATGATGTTATTTTTGTGTGATTATGGTTTTAAACTTGTGTTTGTTTGGTGTTACTCTTGTGTTATTTTAGTGTTACTTTGGTATTACTCTAATGTTATGTTGATTCTTGCCTTTAATTTAGTATTGTTACTGTGGTATAATAGTTGGTTTAGTCTAATGTAAATATTGGTGTTATTATGGTGTTATGCTGATGTTATCATGGTGTTATGCAGTTCTGTAAGCCAACACATGTTTGCAATGAACCAATTGCAGAAAAATTTCTAAGCAACATTGTCCACAATAAGAAAGAAACATATGAAAGTTATCGTGCCTATGCACATCACGTATGATTCACTGTTTGGAAGGATCATACTACCTACTGACCGAACTCCAAGAAACTCATAATCAAAGATTATATTTGTGGAAAAACTGACTACAAGAAAGAACCTAACAACATGGTCACAATTAAGTTCAGAAAAGCAGACACAAGGACTGACTGTAAGACCATTGTTCGATTTGCTGTTGATCTCGAAGGCAATTGGACATTGGCGAAATTCATTGAAAATCATAATCATTATTTGACTGAAAGTGATGATAAGCGTCTTCTTCTTTCCAATAGAAGGATAAGTGAATTAAATGCAGATGTGTTGAGATCAATGACAGGTTCGGGGATTTGAACAACACATATATACAATTTCATTGCCACGGAGGTTGGTGGTGTAGAGAATTTGGAATGCACTAAGAGAGATGCATTTAATTTTATGTTAAGAAAAAGAAGATAAATAATTGAATAGGGAGATGTCAATGCTCTAATACAATTGTTCATGGAGAGGCAAACTGGGAATAACTTGTTTGCTTGAGATTTCCAACAAGATGAGTTTGGTAGGTTAACAAACATTTTTTTGGAGTGATGTGTTCTCCAAGCTGGATTATGACTGTTTCAGGGATGTGATAATTTTTGATACATGCTACAGATTAAATAAATATAACTTATGCTGTGCTCCATTTGTAGGGGTTAATTACCACTGACAGAACGTACTGTTTGGAGTTGGATTTTTATCTGATGAGACTACTGAATTATTCATGTGACTATTCAAATCATTCATTCGAATAATGAGAGACAAACATCCCTTAACAATCTTTACAGATTAGGATCAAGCAATGACAAGAGCCATTGCAGAATGCCTCCCACAAACACATCACAGATTATGTCAATGACATTTATAGAAGAAATTGTCGTCCAAAGTACAATGTGGAGTGTGTACTAAGAGCGTCTGTGGTTTTTTTATAAATGCTCGAGTAAGTGTAACTCTGACGAGGAGTTCAAAGAAACTTGGTCTTTAATGTTTGAGTTGGGAGAACTACAAAATAATGTCTGATTAGATGAAATGTACCGTATGAGACATATATGGTCAACAACATTTAATAAGGATATATTCAATATGAGAATCTTATCAATATAGAGAAGTGAGTCGACCAATAATGTCTGTCATGGTGTTGCAAAACCAACTAGCTCTTTCATAGATTGTTTTATCGGTCTTGAAGCCATAATGAAATCGTGGCGCCAGAATGAGAAAGATGAAGATTTCAAATGCGGTCAATCCGTCAGAACGCCTATGGTTAAAATCAATTCCGTGCTGAGGCAAGCTGCCTCATTCTATACAAGAAAGCTTTACTCAATGTTTGAACAAGAGCTATTAAATGACTTATGTGGGCTTACAACTGAAGTATCAGTGGAGAGTAGGACTAAATATTACGTAATAAGATTGAATGATGAGGGGACAAGACAACCCTGAACTGTGTTAGTTGACAAAGTTACTTGTGAGGTTACATGTGCTTGCAAAAAATTTGAGATGATGTGTCTGTTGCGCTCCCACACACTATTTGTTCTCAGTGTAGCCAAAATAAATGTGATTCCGGAGAAGTATTTTATATTACGGCGGTCCATCAATGCTAAAAGGGACATGTAAAACAGGTTTGGTTGCAAAGATTTAAAAGACTCCGGGTTGAATAATGTTTTTTCAAGTGCTCTTCTATTCATGTCATGCTCTCAAAAATTTGCATATCAACTCATTAATAGAACACGAGGAAATGAGTTAGCCGAGGAGTGTTTGTGGAAGACGTTTAAAAAATTATCTGGAGATATTGAAGATGCTCTAGCAGGGAGAACTACCGAAGTAGCGAAAACAAAAAAGAAGAAAATGCAATGTGAACGACCCTGCTAAAAAGAGGTCGAAAGGAGTATCTAAATCTAGGTTGAAAGTCTATTAGGAGAAAAATAAGAAAGTTAAAAGTACAAATTTAATCATTTAGTATTTCCTTCATTTCATGTATAATGCATGCTTCTATCTTTAACCATTGCATTCAGGAAAGGAACAAGAAGCAACAACTAGCCGTGAAACTGTTAATGCATTCGAGGAAAGTTTGACAAATTGTTTGACCCATGTATGTTGCTAAAATTCAGTATCATTTAACTTCCTTTTATATAAAATAATTCACTCAAATTGAACTTGGAAATACTCCCCTATCCTAGGAATACTATGTATCACAACTAATAGAAACATACACTGGACTATTGATGGATTCCATAAGTGAGCTGTAGATTGATTGAAATTGTACACGGTATACTGTAACATCTTTAAACATTGTGAGAAGTAATTGGTGGTTTATAATATGTTCTTTCTTCAAATATTTCTGTGTTAAGATTAGTGAAACTTGGATAAATTGATTATCATAAATATCAACTGTATAACACGTGGATAACAAGTGAATAACACTTTGAATAACACGTAGATAACATATGAATAACACGTAAACAACACGTAAATATTTTTTGAATAACATGCGAAAAAACCTGTGGATAACATGCTGAATAACACGTGGATAACACGTAAATAACACGTAAATAACACGCTGAATAACAAGTGGATAACACGTGAATAACACATAAATAACACATGAAAAACACGTGGATAACACGTAACACACTGGATAATACATTGAAAAACACGTAGATAACACGTAAATAACAAGAAATAACACATGTATAACACATAAATAACACATTGAATAACATGATGAATAACACCCAAAATGCGTTTCTACCATGGATAACACATAAATAACACGTTTGCGTTACCGTTGTACTAAGGAAATATTCTCAGCGTGTTATTGCGTTACTCCGCTGTTTGCGTTGTTTTGCGTTACCATCGGTTTAATCGTTGTTACTCTGTCTTACTCCGCGTAATGTGTTGAGTTTTGCGGCGAATATTCTCCGTGTTACCGCCGATTAAATCGGTGTTACTCAGCGTGTTACCGCAAATATTCCCCGTGTTATCGTCGATTAAATCTATGTTACTCAGCGTGTTACCGCGAATATTCCCCGTGTTACCGCCATCTATTGGTCAAAATATCCAGGATAGGAAATTTTTTTTATATTTATTTAAAATAACATCTTGAAATGTCACATGTTATTTTAGGAAGAGCACATTTCAATCTCTCATCTAGCAGAACATGGAATTTCCCTTCCGATATTATAGTTGCTGCCCATGCTGGGAAAAAATACAAACATAAATTCCTGATTAATGTTTCTTCTACCTGATACTATTTCAAAAAGCATGATTTCAAAATTATACAAATATACAAAGAACTGAAATCATTAAACATCATTGCCAGTAGAAAATGGAACATAAATGCACATAATACAACATACAAGAACATAGGAAGTACAACAGACCAACTCTGAAATGTGAAAATTAAAATAAAATCTAAGGTTTCAATGAACATCACATTAACACTAAAGGACACCTAGCAGTTGTTCATGATAACTATATTTCATTTAGGACAACGATAAAGCTGCAGAATAGTAAACATCTGATTCTAAATCTTTATTTACTGTAAGTATTTGCTGTTATCTTGAAATTGGAGGAACATTCACCTCAGCAACATTCTCCAAGATCTGAACAATTTGCCTCATAGATGGCCTATGAGACTCACTACCCTGAATACACCATGAAGCTATTCTAGATACAATAACCTATACAAATATACATAGTACAAATATACAAATTTACTATGAAGTTCTCGACAAGATTCAAATGTCATATGCAAATTCAGCTGCAGCATAGTAAACATCTGATTCTAAATCTTTATTTGCTATAATTACTTGCTGTGATCTTGAAATTGGAGGAACATTCACCTCAACAACATTCTCCAAGATCTGAACAACTTGCCTCATAGATGGCCTATGAGACTCACTACCCTGAATACACCATGAAGCTATTCTAGATACAATAACCTATACAAATATACATAGTACAAATATACAAATTTACTATGAAGTTCTCGACAAGATTCAAATGTCATATACAAATTCAACTCTAAATCATTTCATATCATCCTGCTAATCCATATGCTCACTCCAATTGACCTTTTTGGTCTGCACTAATATTTCCATGTACTTGCAGACGAACATGCCATAATCAAAACTATTCCTTTTGAGAGAGTACATGCTTAATAATTGATAGTAACAATTTATGAATTTTAGCTGTAAATACATTGACAACATCTCTAGCAAATATATTTGACCTACATAGTTGAAGCAGTATGGTGTTACTCTTTGAGTGCTATTATGTTACTCTTAATTGAGTTGAATATACTTACAATGTTCTTAGCGCTAGTTTTATGCATCTGGTTAGGTAGTGAGTCGTATATTCACCATTTCCTCAGCTTGAGATCTCCAACCAATAAAATCCAATGCTGATTATGAATGATTAGAAAAAAAAAATGGTTTTTGCATTTTTAAAGGCTTAGTGATATGTTTCACAAAGGGTTTGCTACCATATGTTTTATGCATCTGCATAAAATTATTATTTTAACTGTGCAAGGAATATATGACTCAAACTCGTGTGAATAAATTTAAGTTGTTCAATATACCCCATACATTAGCGAAACATACAGGTAAGACCGGTATAACTCAGGTCTCCTTAAGATTCTTTCGCACAATAAGACAACGAATAAATCAACGTGTTCATCTCCAAGCCACTTATTTAATAGTACATCTTCGAAGGCCGATCGGTAAATCAAAATCTTGCCTCTGTTAATTATAACGTCGCTGCATTGATAAAAATGAGAGTTTCTGTTAATTAAATACAACACAACTGCGTAACATTAAAACATTGGTGGACATTTACTTACCGTCCAGTGTATCTGACAAGACACTGATCTATTTCTTCCCGTATTTTAATTGGTATCAATGATCTACCAGGATACTCAAGAATTGAAGCTGCAGGACGGAGCTGCAAAAGAAAACAATCCTTTTTAGCTAAAATAAGAACTCATAAGATATGGTTCAAAGTAGATAGATCTATTTTTTTTTATTACGACTATATCATATTCGTCTCCATTAGAATTGTGGCTTTGACTCGAGATTTGCTCAAAGCAGTTGGTTCTGTTCTTTCCTCATCTACCCTTTTCTGCATCAATATTTATAGTGAATGTCATAAGACGTGTCTATAAAATAAATATTGTCAGAAAACATAATAGGAAGGTCTATCATATCGTACAAAATTGAACACCGTACTCACCGAGTGGGATAGAGATTCGAGAACACCCTTTATTGCCCGTTCGACTTCATCGGGGTCTTCATGGATTGTCTCATCCCCAAGTCTACGTCTCGTGTTTCTCTTTTTGTTTCTTTGGCCTCTTGTCCTGTTCGGGAACATCTGTATGTACATGATCATCAACATGCACAATTTCCTGTAGGATCAACAACATCCATATAGGTTGTAGTTGGCAACAAAGAATATGCATCTTCTGCTTCTGTTATTGTTTCTTTGGCCTCTTGATACTGTGTCCGGGAACATCTGTATGTACAAGATCAACAACAGCCACATTATCCTACGTATGATCAATAACATGCACATTTTTCCTGTGCAGGATGTTGCACGTTAACATCGCTTATTCTATGTCTTCTTTTGAACTGACATTGAGATAAGGGGGGTCCACTGTCCTCTTCCTTCCACTGATGCTGGACTTTTTCATTTGGAGATGAGTTTGACTTGTATCTGACATTGTTCTCTCAACAACCTTGTCAGGCTTAGTTTCAAATAATCTTTGTACCATACCTCTGAGTATTAAATAATTTACATGATTGATTCTCTTGAAGGCTTCATGAATTTTTTGAGCACTCCACCCATGATTGGTTGGCCACCTCAGAATGCAGGGTCTAGCGTCAGGTGTAGCAGGAGTTAACATGGACGTGTGCTCGTAAAACCATAGCTGAGGATGTCAAACACCATAAACACATATGCAAAAGTAAATACAACAAAACAAAACTTTAGAAGAAAAATGTTTTGATGTAAACAACAAATAATTACCATTAAAAGAAATACAAATATCTGAATATAGTCTATCGGCTTACTCTGCCTTAATTTCATGGAGGCGGTTCTCACTTGATCGATGATCATTTCACTTATGACAGCATACCAATTGAAGGAAGGAAAAACTTGTACATTTACAGCAATAAAGATAGCTCTGCAGACACACGAAAATTGCTTGAAGGAAAAAAATAGTTAGTTTGTATGAAGTTCAAATATAACTGCTCAAATGGAGGGGTGAAAGCTCCTGCAAAAAAGTTTGTCAGTTGGTTATTTATTTTTTTGGCATCCACATTTGATATAGGATCTTTCTTCCATGAAACAGACTCTCCTGTTTGACATTCCTATCAGCAAAGCCACATGGTCAGCCTGTAATTTAACTTCTTTTCCACCCAATTTGAAGACCCTCCTCTCGTTATCCCAACATCTCAGAATACGTAAAATCATGACATTGTTCTGGGGATATGGGGGCGTATTAAAGAAATTGAACTCTCTCATTTCATATAAATTATTAATAGTCTCATCTCAAATGAGATATCTAATTGCATCCAAGACACCTCTCAATGCAGATGGAGGACATCTACAGTTGAAAGTCTTTGTACTCATAATCCTGCAAATTGAAGAAACAATAACACATTATTAGTGCCCATATGTAGCTGCATTTTAAATGTTATTAATGTGTTATTCATGTGATATGAAGCTGACCATGAGGTGTTACTCTTGTTTACACATCAGTAACACTTCAATAAATTCTCCATAACATAATAATAATAATTCAACATAAGTTACTCCTGTGTAATTGATGTTATTGCATGAATAACACATCGGTAACACTTTAATAATACATGAATAACACATTAGTAATACATAAATAATACATCGAATACACTTCAATAACAATCATAAGTGTATTAGAAATCTCTAAACAGAAGCATAACACGTCCAAATAGGTAACAAATCATTAATACAGGAATAACACATGCATAACACATGAATAACACAAGAATAAAACAAGAATAACATAAAAATAACACACGAATAATACACAAATAACACATCAAAACTGTGTCATAGAGATACATGCGTAGTCCACCGAATTTGGTTTTATGCAGTCATTGAGGTAAGGGTTCTTTCTGTGCTATTGATGTATTACTGGTGTGTTACTTGTGTGCTATTAATGTGGTATTGTTTTGCTATTGATATGTTACTGGTGTGATATTGATGTGGTATTGTTTTGCTATTGTTGTGTTACTGGTATGTTACTTGTGTGATAATGATGTGGTATTGTTGTGCTATTCATGCTTAGGTTTAGGTGCATACTAACAAACGGATGGACGCCATGGTCACCTTTCCTTGAGTGTGGAGAATGCCTAGGGTTTCGCCAACAAAGGAAGTAGTTTTTCGTCGAGGAAGCCGATTCATACCCTAAACCCTAAACCTCGTAATAGTACAGAAAAAATGAAAAGACTTTTTTAGGCGGGTTTGGGTTTAGCGTTGGGCCGGGTCGCGAATTGTAGGAAACTTATTTTTCTGTGCTTTAATAGGTGGGCCCGGCTTTTTCACGGGGCGGCATTTGATTGGCTACGCACATAGCTCTACGTGCATAGTACTGAGGCAATATTTCTCGTTATAGCCGATGAGGCAGCTTATTCTTATGGAATCATGTTATAGCTGATGAGGCAGCTTATTCTTATGGAAGCATGCTCGTTGTTGGATTGAACACTGAGATGAGTAGCTTTGATTCATTCCAAAAGTACGGGGGACAACTAGGATTGTTCCTGCTGGAATATGGAATGCAAGATATGCCATTTTGCCTAATAATTGTGTATCCCCAGTTTATTAATTATTCGCTGAATGGCCTTTCTGCCATTTGGGTTTCGTCATTTAGATCTCTATTGGTCCCCTTATTTTTTGATGAATTGAACTTGGGGCTCCAACTTTCGGGTTCAAATCACTATATTCCTTATTTTGTACTATTTTGTTTTATTTCTTCTTCAAGTGCTTTTATTTCTTTTGAGCTTCTTATACTAATTGGATTTTGAATTTTGCTATATGAAATATTATTTTTTCTCTTTAAGAAATGTATTCCTGCTTGGACAATTGTTAAATAAAAGAAGGCTAATTCTGTTGAGACATTTCTTGCGGAAAGGTGAATGGTTGGCTATATTTGAATTCAGTTACCGAAGTTACTGTATTTAACGAGTTTGAAATTAATAATTGTCATTGCTAGATTATTTGTGAGATAAACCAATTCTCTGTTTCATAATAGATAGATAAGGTTCGTTAAATTTGAACAATAGACGTTAACAGATCTAGCAATTTACAGCACTACCTGCATGAAAAGTTGGTGCATGAAAAGTTGGCAATTGCTAAGTTGTATAATTGCTCATGAATTCAGATAGTAATTGATAACAGAGTTAACTCAAATCATGACTCAAACGGTACATATTCTATTACTGACTTCAAATGGTTATAAGGACGACTCCACAATATAAAACAACACATCACATATAATAACAAATAGCCATAATGCTTATAGAAGTAAAAACAAGGGAAATAATCAAAGGACATAAACAACTCTCTTTACTGGGGTGCAGTCCTACTGGTGACGAGTTTTTGGAGTGATTGTTGGAGGTTGGTTGTTGCGGGATGTATGGATAATGTGGTCGGGAGTATGCTGGATGGGACTCAAATGGTGGGTGGTTGGCGAGAGAAATCGGGGAGAGGGTGTGGAGGCAACAGGGAGGAGCCTAAGGGTCAACGGTCAACGAATGCAGGGTTGGGCGGCTGTGAGTGAAGGAGATGTAAGGAGGCAATCAACTAGATTGAGTAGGTGGAATGAGTAGGTAGTTTCTGCAAATTGCTGAGGCAAGTAAGAAGTTGGACGAGCAACGTTATATTTTTGCAAATGGGGTGTAGTCGGCTAGCCTCGAGTCACTGGTAAGAGAAGCGGTTGTTGCAGGGGTGAACTGGAGTGACCCGTGACTTACTTGCGGCAGTGGAGTAGGTCTGCTAAGCCTTGACAATGTTGTGAGGATGACAATTGGGTGGAGCGGTGATGAATGGAGATAGTCACCACCTTGGGCGAGGTACACTTGAAGCACCGCTCGTTGTCAGATACAACCCTCGGAAGGGGAAAGCCTTAAGAGCCCAATTGAAATCAGAGATGGAAAAAAACCGCTTAGTCTTCAACAAATAATAATTATAAATAAGATGGTATTAGTGAATAGACTAGCCGAGTAGAAGAATAGACAAGAAATAAAGTAGGGGGGAATGGAAAAGGAAGGAAGTTGAAATGCAACCTATGTAGAAAGGGATGGATTAGGATTTAGGAATGAGGTGAAATTGTGCATAAGCTTAGGGAGTTGGGAGTGCCGGAAGTATTCGCCCCCACAGGAATTTGCCGATCCAGTACCGTAGGGAGGCATTCTTGTTAAACATGTAGTTAAGAAGTTCAGTTAGAATTTATGAAACATTCACATGTCTCATGTTCTTAATGTGGGTTAATTTTTAAATCAGTTTAGGAGTTCAACTGTTCAACTGTTATAAAAGCTTAGTTTTTAAATGATCCCCTGTTGAGAGCGTGCAAATAAAGTCGTGGGCGCGACAGAGGGAGCTGCGAGCTTCTTTTGAGATGTCCTTCATCGCCCCTTCCAACCCCTAGTGCAGGGCAGCCAATGATGATCGGTGGACAGCGGTCGACAGTGATTGTTGGTGGTCAGCGATGGTCAACGGTGGTTGATCCGCTTGGGTCGGCGGTGATAGCCCGTGACATGAGTGGTGCAGGATTTCAGCTCTTTCTCAAATCTTCAAGTTCTTTCTCAAGCCTCAAGCTCCCCCCCCTATGAGAGAGTTGGGGCTCTATTTAAAGTGTTCTAACTGCAATGAATGCAAAAATAGGAACCACTTTGATCGGATGGTCCGGTGGCTTTCTTTGATCAGATGGTGTTTGATGGACATTTGAGTGCTTGAACGATGTCAGAATTGAACAAAATTTGGCTTGTTGGATTCGTCTTGTCGAGACGCTCGATTCAATTATAAGCTTGTTAGATTCGACATTTGTTTAACTTTCTAAATATGTCTGAAAAACTTCCAAGAATGTTTTAATGACTTGATTTGAGCTTAATTTGTCCTAGATTGGACTAATTTTGGTAACATTGAATTTTTCTTGTGGAGACTGTCACTTTGACTGTAATTTTATTGAAATTGGAGTTCTGGATGAGTTTTTATCGAGTTTTGAATATTTCTTGCTAAAAAAGTTACCTCTAAATTCATGTTAAATGATAGAGATTTGCTGGAAATGTATCAATCCTAATTACTCCAGACTAACTGTTCAACAACTTTAGTAGGATTTAATAGAATTTATCTTTC
The DNA here is from genome assembly GCA_002079205.1 of Phalaenopsis hybrid cultivar. Taxonomy (NCBI): domain Eukaryota; kingdom Viridiplantae; phylum Streptophyta; class Magnoliopsida; order Asparagales; family Orchidaceae; genus Phalaenopsis; species Phalaenopsis hybrid cultivar. Next base: position 243,862 of record JXCR01141492.1, read on the forward strand.
CCCACGCTTCATCTTCTCTAATTCCTATAAAACTTTCTTCCGAGGAGATTGACTAAATCCCGAATATGAGGCAAAAGGGGAATTAAGATCCAGTAGGACTTATGAATGGATTTGCTGTCGTTTGACAAAATTTAGCATACATCTGTATAAGTCTGGCTTAAAACTGGCTACCGAGCAACCTCTTAGTACTATCGAGTAAAAATTTTATACACATGTAAATTAAATGAATATCATATAAGTATAGGAGAAATGGCATTTTTAATGTGAATATTTTGAATTAGAAAAATCATGGGACATTGCTAAGTTGAAATGACTTTATTAATCATATATTTTATAGAATGCCTATTTTCATGGGATGGTGCTAAAAGTGAGTCATGAGATATCAGAGTTATCATTAGGCAATATTAATGGGTGCTCTTTTTATCACTTATAGGAGCAAATAATCGGATGGTGAGAAGATTAGTGTCGATCATCGCGCAACAATTGGTGATCAATTTCATACATAAGAGGTGGGAGCAGCGGCCAGAAAGACATCCAACATCGATGTGTAATGAATGTTTTTCACATTGGCTGATGTTAGGAAATGATTCCAGATCAATGGTTTGGTTGTTCTCCGTAAAGAAAGAGAAGTTATTGGACTAAAAGGTTTTCTATAAATTTCTCATTTATCTAATTAATCAGCTTTCAATATATATCTTAAGGGCAGATAATGTAATAAAAGAAGGTAGAGTAGTCAATGATATCAATTGTTGACTATTGACAGGTGTCGGGTGATGGTCAATTAAGAATTTTAAATGCAAAAAATAAGGCTAATATATATATATATATATATATATANAATTTTTGCATCTTTAACGACTTCCTTGGTGATATGTTTCACAAAGGGTTTGCTGCCATGTCTTGTGCATCTGCGTAAAATTATTACTTTAATTGTGCAAGGAATATATGACTTGAACTCGTGTGAATAAATTTAAGTTGTTCAACATACCCCATACATTGGCGAAACATAAGGTTCTTTCACGCAGCAAGACAACGAATGGATCAACGTGTTCGTCTCCAAGTCACTTATTTAATAGTACTTCTTCGAGGGCCGATCAGTAAATCAAAATCTCGCCTCTATTAATTATAACGTCATTGCATTGATAAGAAAGAGTTTTGTTAATTAAATACGACACAACTGCGTAACATTAAAACAGTGGTGGACATTTACTTACCATCCAATGTATCTGACAAGACGTTGATCTATTTCTTCCCGCATTTCAATTGGTATCAATGATCTATCAGGATACTCAAGAATTGAGGCCGCAAGACAGAACTGTAAAAGAAAACAATCCATTTTAACTAAAATAAGAACATATAAGAAATGGTTCAAAGTAGATAGATCTATTTTTTTCATTACGACTATATCATATTCGTCTCCATTAGAATTGTGGCTCTGACTCGAGATTTGCTCAAAGCCAGCTGGTTCTGTGCATTCTTCTTCTAAACTGAATTTAGTATGTACATTTTCATCTAGAAATTGGGCCTTTTGGGATTCACCCTTTTCTGCATCAGTATTTACAGCGAATGTCACAAAACGCGTCTACAAAAAAAAAAATTGTCAGAAAACATAATAGGAAGGTCTATCATATCGTACAAAATAGAATGTCGTACTCACCGAATGGGATAGAGATTCAAGAACACCTTTTATTGCCCATTCGACTTCATCGGGGTCTTCATCGATTATCTCATCACCCAAATCTGCGCCTTCTGCTTCTCTTATTGTTTCTTTGGCCTTTTGGGTCTGTCCGGGAACATCTGTATGTACATGATCAACATCATGCACAATATCCTGTGCATGATCAACAACAACATAAGTTGTAGTTGGCAACAAAGAATCNGAGATTTCAACATCTCAAATAGTACTCTGAAATCAGCACTCTCTGTTGTATGTCCAACTACTGGGGTAATATCATTAGAAACAAATGTACCATTGGCATATGATTTGAGTGAAGATGTTCCTGCCGCAGTTTCATAGTGTGGAAGTTGACTTGCAGGACCGGGTGGTCCTTGATCTGGATTTGTGAGCAGCTGGACTTCATTGCCTCTCAAATCTAAGAAGCTGTCATTAACCTACAATAAAAATGTAAATGTGAAAATAAATGTAGGCATTCTTAAAAAGCTATTAAATAAAGATGTCAATAACCTACAATAAAAATGAAAATGATAATTTTTTTATTGCATTAAATGATTTACATGATCAAGTCTCTTGAAGGCTTCATGAATCTTTTGAGCACTCCACCCATGATTGGTTGACCACCTCAGAATGTGGGGTCTAGCGTCAGGTGCAGCAGGAGTTAACAAGGACGTGTGCTCGTAAAACCATAGCTGAGGATGACAAACACCATAAGCATGTATGTAAAAGTAAATACAACAAAACAAAACTTCAGAAGAAAAATGTTTTAATGTAAATGACAAATACTCACCGTTAAAAGAAATACAAATCCTTGAATATAGCCTATCGACTTACTCTGTCTTAATTTCATGGAGGCGGTTCTCACTTGATCGATGATCATTTTACATATGACAACAGACCAATTAAAAGAAGAAAAAACTTGTACATTTACAACAAAAGAAGCTAGNTATGTTCCTGCCGCAGTTTCATAGTGTGGAAGTTGACTTACAGGACCGGGTGGTCCTTGATCTGGATTTGTGCGCAGCTGGACTTCATTGCCTCTCAAATCTAAGAAGCTGTCATTAACCTACAATAAAAATGTAAATGTGAAAATAAATGTAGGCATTCTTAAAAAGCTATTAAATAAAGATGTCAATAACCTACAATAAAAATGAAAATGACAATTTTTTTATTGCATTAAATGATTTACATGATCAAGTTTCTTGAAGGCTTCATGAATCTTTTGAGCACTCCACCCATGATTGGTTGACCACCTCAGAATGTGGGGTCTATCGTCAGGTGCAGCAGGAGTTAACAAGGACGTGTGCTCGTAAAACCATAGCTGAGGATGACAAACACCATAAGCATGTATGTAAAAGTAAATACAACAAAACAAAACTTCAGAAGAAAAATGTTTTAATGTAAATGACAAATACTCACCGTTAAAAGAAATACAAATCCTTGAATATAGCCTATCGACTTACTCTGTCTTAATTTCATGGAGGCGGTTCTCACTTGATCGATGATCATTTTACATATGACAGCAGACCAATTACAAGAAGAAAAAACTTGTACATTTACAACAAAAGAAGCTAGCTCTGTAGACACATGAAAATTGATTGAAGGAAAAAATAAGTTAGTATGAATTTCAAATACAACTACTCAAATGGAGGGGTGGAAGCTCCTTCTGCAAAAAAGTTTGTCAGTTGGTTTTTTATTTCTCTGGCATCCACATTTGATAGGAGACCTTTCTTCCATGAAAAAAGGCTCTCCTCTGTTTGACATCACTATCAGCAAAGTCACATGGTCATCCTGTAATTTAACCTCTTTTCCACCTATTTTGAAGGCCTTCCTCTCGTTATCCTAACATCTCAGAATATGTAAAGTCATGACATTGTCCTGGGGATATGGGGGCATGTCAAAGAAATTGAACACTCTCATTTCCTATAAATTATTAATAGTCTCCTCTGAAGTGAGATCTCTAGCAATCCAAGACACCTCTCACTGCAGTGAACGACATCTACAGTTGAAAGTTCATGCACTCATAATCCTGCAAATTAAAGAAATAATAATACATTATTAGTACTCACATGAAGCTGCATTTTAAATGTTATTGATGTGTTATTCATGTGATATAAAGCTGACCATGAGGTGTTACTTTTGTTTACACATCAGTGACATCTCAATAAAACCTCCACAACATAATAATAAGAATTCAACATAAGTTACTCTTGTGTAATTGGTGTTATTACATGAATAACACATCGGTAATACATCAATAATGCATGAATAACACATCAATAACACAACTGTAACACATAAATCACACATCTAATACGCTTCAATAACAATCACAAGTGTATTAGAAATCCCTAAACATAAGCATAACAAATCAAAATAAGTAACACATCATTAATACAGGAATAACACATGCATAACACAGGAATAACACAGGAATAACACGAATAATACACGAATAACACATCAAAATTGTGTCTTAGAGATACCTGCGGAGTCCAACGAATTTGATTTTATGCAGTCATTGAGGTAAGGGTTCTTTTTGTGCTATTGATGTATTACTCGTGTATTATTTGTGTGCTATTGATGTGGTATTATTGTGTTATTAATGTGTTACTGGTGTGATAACACATCTAATACACTTCAATAACAATCACAAGTGTATTAGAAATCTCTAAACATAAGCATAACTCATCAAAATAGGTAACACATCATTAATACAAGAATAACACATGAATAACACATGCATAACACAAGAATAACACAAGAATAGAATAAGAATAACGCAAGAATAACACGAATAATACATGAATAACACATCAAAATTGTGTCATAGAGATACCTGCGGAGTCCAACGAATTTGATTTTATGCAGTCATTGAGGTAAGGATTCTTTTTGTGCTATTGATGTATTACTCGTGTTACTTGTGTGTTATTGATGTGGTATTGTTGTGTTATTAATGTGTTACTGGTGTGATATTGATGTGGTAATGTTTTGCTATTGATGTGTTACTGATATGTTACTTGTGTGATAATGATGTGATATTGTTGTGCTATTCATGCCTAGGTTTAAGTACATACCGTGATTTTTATGAACAACTGGACGCCATGGTCCCCTTCTTTTACGTGCCGAAGAATGCTTAGGTTTCACCAACAAAGGAAGTAGCGTTTCGTCGAGGAAGACGATACAGACCCTAAACCCTAAACCTCGTAATAGTGCGGAGAAAATGAAAATGCTTTTTTAGGCGGGTTTCGGTTTAGGGTTGGTCCGGGTCGCAAATTATAGGAAATTTATTTTTCTGTGCTTTAATAGGTGGGCCCGACTTTTCTACGGGGTGGCATTTGATTGGTACGTGCGTAGTACTGAGGCAATATTTCTCCTTATAGCCGCTGAGGCAGCTTATTTTTATGGAAGCATGCTGGTTGTTGGATTGAACACTGAGATGGAGTAGCTTAGATTCATTCCAAAAGTACGGGGGACAACTAGGATTATTCCTACTGGAATATGGAATGCAAGATATGCCATTCTGCCGAATAATTGTGTATCTTCTTCCATTCAACTGACTGGTGTGATGCCCGGTTTATTAATTATCTGCTGAATGGCCTTTCTGCCATTTGGGTTTCGTCATTTAGATCTCTATTGGTCCTCTTATTTTTTGATGAATTGAACTTGGGGCTCCAACTTTCGGGTTCAAATCACTATATTCCTTATTTTATACTAATTGGACTTTGAATTTTGCTATATGAAATATTATTTTTTCTCTTTAAGAAAGTGTATTCCTGCTTGGACAATTGTTAAATAAAAGAAGGCTAATTCTGTTGAGACATTTCTTGCGGAAAGGTGAATGGTTGGCTATATTTGAATTCAGTTACCGAAGTTACTGTATTTAACGAGTTTGAAATTAATAATTGTCATTGCTAGATTATTTGTGAGATAAATCAATTCTTTGTTTCATAATAGATAGATAAGGTTCGTTAAATTTGGACAATAGACGTTGTTAACAGATCTGGCAATTTACAGCACTTGTGCACCTGCATGAAAAGTTAGCAATTGCTAAGTTGTATAATTGCTCATGAATTTTGATAGTAATTGATACCAGAGTTAACCTAAATCATGACTCAAACGGTATATATTCTATTACTGACTTCAAATGGTTATAAGGACGACTCTACAATAAAAAATAACACATCACATATAATAACAAATAGACATAATGCTTAGAAGTAAAAACAAGGAAGATAATCAAAGGACATAAACAACCTCTTTAGTAGGGTGCAGTCCGACTGGTGATGAGTTTTTGGAGTGATTGTTGGAGGTCGACTGTTGCGGGATGTATGGATAATGTGGTCGGTAGTATGCTGGAGGGGACTCAAATGGTTGGTGGTTGGCGAGAGATATCGGGCAGAGAGTGTGGAGGCAGCTGGGAGGAGCCTGAGGGTCAACGGTCGACGAATGCATGGTTGGGCGGTCGAGGCCGTGAGTGAAGGAGACATAGGGAGGCGATCAACTGGATTGAGTAGGTGGAATGAGTAGGTAGTTTTTGCAAATTGATGAGGCAAGTAGGAAGTTGGACGAGCAATGGGATATTTTTGCAAATGGGGTGTAGTCGGCTAGCCGTGAGTCACTGGTAAGAGAAGCGGTTGTTTCAGGGGTGAACTGGAGTGACCCGTGGCTTACTTGCGGCAGTAGAGTAGGTCNGAAGCGGTTGTTTCAGGGGTGAACTGGAGTGACCCGTGGCTTACTTGCGGCAGTAGAGTAGGTCGGCTCAGCCTTAACAATGTTGTAAGGAGGATGACAACTGGGTGGAGCAGTGATGAATNTGAGGCAAGTAGGAAGTTAGACGAGCAATGGGATATTTTTGCAAATGGGGTGTAGTCGGCTAGCCGTGAGTCATTGGTAAGATGAGGCAAGTAGGAAGTTAGACGAGCAATGGGATATTTTTGCAAATGGGGTGTAGTCGGCTAGCCGTGAGTCATTGGTAAGAGAAGCGGTTGTTTCAGGGGTGAACTGGAGTGACCCGTGGCTTACTTGCGGCAGTAGAGTAGGTCGGCTCAGCCTTAACAATGTTGTAAGGAGGATGACAACTGGGTGGAGCGGTGATGAATGGAGATAGTCACCACCTTGGGCGAGGTACACTCGAAGCACCGCTAATTGTCAGATACAATCCTCGGAAGGGGAAAGCCTTAGGAGCTCAATTGAAATCAGAGATGGACAAAAATTGCTTAGTCTTCAACAAANGGTGATGAATGGAGATAGTCACCACCTTGGGCGAGGTACACTCGAAGCACCGCTCATTGTTAGATACAACCCTCGGAAGGGGAAAGCCTTAGGAGCTCAATTGAAATCAGAGATGGACAAAAATTGCTTAGTCTTCAACAAATAATAATTATAAATAAGATGGTATTAATCAGAGATGGACAAAAATTGCTTAGTCTTCATCAAATAATAATTATAAATAAGATGGTATTAGTGAATAGACTAAACAAGTAGAAGAATAGACAAGAAATAAAGTAGGGGGAAATGGAAAAGGAAGGAATTTGAAATGCAACCTATGTACAAAGGGATGGTTTAGGAATGAGGTGAAATTGTGCACAAGTTTGGGGAGGTGGGGGTGGTGGCGGAAGTTTTCGCCCCCACAGGAATTTGCCGATCCAGTATCGTAGGGAGGCATTATTGTTAAACATGCAGTTAACACGTTTAGTTAGAATTTATGAAGCATTCACATGTCTCATGTTCTTAATGTGCGTTCATTTTTAAATCAGTTTAGGAGTTGAACTGTTCAAATGTTATAAAAGCTTAGTTTTTATATGATCCCCTGTTGAGAGAGTGCAAATAAAGTCGTGGGCGCGACAGAGGGAGCTGCGAGCTTCTTCTGAGATGTCCTTCTGTCGCCCCTTCCAACTCCTAGTGCGGGGCGGCCAATGACGATCGTTGGACAACGGCCGGCAGTGATTGATGGTGGTCAGCGATGTTCAACGGTGGTTGATCCGCGTGGGTCGGCGGTGGCCAACGGTGGTCGGCGGTGATAGGCGGTGACATGAGTGGTGCAGGACTTCAGTTTATTCTCAAATCTTTAAGTTATTTCTCAAGCCTCAAGCTCTCCCCCTATGAGGGAGGTGAGGCTTTATTTATAGTGTTCTAAGTGCAATGAATGCAAAAATATGAACCACTCGGTCCGGTGGCTTCCTTTGATCAGATAGTGTTTGATGGACATTTGAGTGCTTGAACGATATCAGAATTGAACAAAATTTGGCTTGTTGGATTTATCTTGTCGAGACACTCGATTTGATTATAAGCTTGTGAGATTCGACATTTGTTTAACTTTCTAAATATGTCTGAAGAACTTCCAAGAAGGGTTTAATGACTTGATTTGAGCTTGATTTGACTTAGATTAGACTATTTTGGTAACATTGAGTTCTTCTTGTGGAGCCGATCACTTTGACTGTAATTTTGCTGAAATCAGAGTTTTGGATGAGTTTTTATCGAGCTTTAAATATTTCTTGCTCAAAAAGTTACCTCGAGATTCATGTTAAATGATGGAGATTTGCTGGAGATGTATCAATCCAATAAATCCGGAGTAACTGTTTAACAACTTTAGTAGGATTTATTAGAATTTATCTTTCCCCACGCTTCATCTTCTCTAATTCCTATAAAACTTTCTTGGGACGAGATTGACTAAATCCCGAATATGAGGTAAAAGGGGAATTAAGATTCAGTAAGATTTATGAATGGCTTTTTTGTCGTTTGACAGGATTTAGCATACATCTGTATAAGTCTGGCTTAAAACTGGCTACCGAGCAACCTCTTAGTACTATCGAGCAAAAATTTTATACATGTACATTAAATGAATATCATAAAAGTATAGGAGAAATGACATTTTTAATGTGTATATTTTGAATTATAAAAATCATGGGACATTGCTAAGTTGAAATGACTTTATTAATCATATATTATATAGAATGCCTATTTTCATGGGATGGTGCTAAAAGTGAGTCATGAGATATCAGAGTTATCATTAGGNCCTTAGTACTATCGAGCAAAAATTTTATACACATGCACATTAAATGATTATCATAAAAGTATAGGAGAAATGACATTTTTAATGTGTATATTTTGAATTAGAAAAATCATGGGACATTGCTAAGTTGAAATGACTTTATTAATCATTTATTATATAGAATGCCTATTTTCATGGGATGGTGCTAAAAGTGAGTCATGAGATATCAGAGTTATCATTAGGCAATATTAATGGGTGCTCTTTTTATCACTCATAGGAGCAAATATTTGGATGGTGAGAAGATTAGTGTCGATCGTCGCGCAACAATTGGTGATCAATTTCGTCATTCTATACATAAGAGGTGGGAGCAGCGGCCAGAAAGACATCCAACATCGATATCTAATGAATGTTTTTCACATTGGCTGATGTTAAGGAATGATCCCAGATCAATGGTTTGGTTGTTCTGTAAAGAAAGAGAAGTTATTGGACCAGAAGGTTTTCTATAAATTTCTCATTTATCTAATTAATCAGCTTTAAATACATATCTTAAGGGCAGATAATGTAATAAAAGACGGTAGAATAGTCAATGATATCAAACGTTGACTATTGACAGGTGTCGGGTGATGGGCAATTAAGAATATTAAATGCAGAAAATAAGGCTAATATATACATTNGGAAATGCTCCCAGATCAATGGTTTGGTTGTTCTCTGTAAAGAAAGAGAAGTTATTGGACTAGGAGGTTTTCCATAAATTTCTCATTATCTAATTAATCAGCTTTAAATATATATCTTAAGGGCAGATAATGTAATAAAAGAAGGTAGAATAGTCAATGATATCAAACGTGGACTATTGACAGGTGTCGGGTGATGGGCAATTAAGAATATTAAATGCAGAAAATAAGGCTAATATATACATTTATATGGCAGGCATTATGATCATTTAGACAACGAATTTGGACAATCCTTTGGATCTTATCCTTATAATAACTTAATATTTTTTTTAGATATCTTAACATTTTAATATTAAACTTAATTGATCTTTGGTGGTCAAATTCATCTTATTGAGACACTTGTTTTGTTTATAAACATATGGTACATAGATGTCTTTTGACCCGTCAATTGATATTGTAAAATTTTAAATTTATTCTTCCAAGTGTTTAATCTTATAATGTTCATTGCTTAAAAATCTAGATGTATTTCTCGCATCTCAAGCAAAGGAAGAAAAATGATGCATTTACTCGCGCATACCACCTAATTATAATGTATTTATCTAACACTTATGTTTTACATTTCAAATCTTCTATAACACATTAAATACTACTATTTTAATTTTAAAATAAGAAATTAAAGAACGTATTTGTTTCATGCATAAAGAAAGTGATATGTATGTGTGTAAAATGGGGGAAAAAGAGACTAGAGAGAGGATCGACTCTTTGGGTGTACATTAGAATTATGTTGACATGAATATCAAAGAGATCCAAAGGACTAGGAGATCAAAAAGTACAGTTAAGGAGGGCTCACTGATGAAAGATCAAAGGATCCACTTACCTGATGCAACCCCGTAAATTGAGGCTGGATGTTGATTGTGAGTAAACCATCTAAATCGAGGACTAAGACTAATCGAGCTGGGCAGATGCATTGATCTATCTATCTCGACAAGCCAACTCAAGGTAAGAGTTCGGTATCACCGGCAGTCTCATGAACACCCATAAATTTTTCATCATGGACCAAAAATTGGCAACTACATATCCCACGATCATCCTAAAAGAGCCTCTCGTTAAGGAATCAACTACCTATCAGACCACATTGATTCACATTCTGCCCAATAACCTAATCTCGCTTGGTCGATATGTGATTCTCATCTTTGAAAGGTGTGCATTTTGCATTAATATATAAAAAATTAGTTAAAAAAAAAAGAAAGAGAAGAAAAAAAAGATCTAGCCCGAGAAAACATGAGCTTCTCATCCAGAGATCAATGACTGATAGCGTAGAAAAACCAACAAGACCGATCGAGTTAAGTCTTGCTGACCCAAAGACAATCAAAGCCCGACTGACACCCCGATTCAGAACAACCAAATGAACAGGTCTTGTCAGAGGATGGTCGAACTATAGGCCCATAGTTGAAAATATTTAAAATATTGGGTAATACCTCTATTAAAGTAATAACAAACATATAATGTTACATATTATTCCCACTTTACTATAAATAGATGAATCATTTTATGAGAAATGACTAATTAATAATACCACTATTCATTATTGCGCATCCCCAATCTTCAGCTATTATTATTAATTGTGATTCATATACAAATTAAAATTCAACACCAATCTTTTTTAGGGGATCATGCACTATGACTCACAAAATCTTTCTTGTGCTCCTCTTCTCATTAAGATCATTTCCTCCGCTCGGATGATAAGAAAACAAAACACATAATTTAAGCTTGAAGAACATCCATCATCTTAGCATCCATCATCTTGCTCCACCTTCTTCACAAAAATCTCTCCTCATATATTATGTATTTATTATAAAATATATATTGCTGCGATACCAATATTTTCATAATTTATTCCCCAAAAAAAGTTTCCTCATAATTTATAACAATAGCGAAAGCGCGTGACAATCAGATCATTACCCAATTGAAATAAGATTACCAGAGCTATTTTTTCCTCCAAATCATCACATAACTGATAGACAGAGTAGAATAACCAACCGACAAAGGCACACCGATCGAGTTAAGTCTTGCTGACACGAAGACAATCAAAACTCAACTGTCACCCCGATTCAGAACAACCAAATGAACAGGTCTTGTCGAACTATTGTCTACAGATTTCAGTCGACCGAGTCAGAAGGTAGCCGAACCATTAGCCCATAGTTGAAAATATCTTAAATATTGTGTAATGTCTCCATTAAATTAGGGACAAACATATAATTTTACATAGTTTACCCACTTTACTATAAATAGATGAATCATTTTGTGAGAAATGACTAGTTAATAGTATTACTATTCTTTGTTGTGCATCCCCCATCTTCAGCTCTATTTCTTATATTTGATTCATAGACAAATCAAAATTCAACACCAATCTTTTTTGGGGGATCATACACTACGACTCAACGAAATCTTTCTTGTGCCCCTCTTCTCATTAAGATCATTTCCTCTGCTCCACTCGAGGATGATAAGAAAACAAAACACATAATTTAAGCTTGAAGAACTCATCCATCATGTTGCTCCACCTCCTTCACAAAAATCTCTCCTCGATATATCATGCATTTATTATAAAATATGTATTGTTGTGATAGCAATATTTTCATAATTTATTTCCCAAAAAAACATAATTTCCTCATAATTTCCAACAAGAGCGAAAACCCGTGACAATCAAACCATTACCCAATTGAAATAAGATTACGGGTGCTATTTTTTTCCTTCAGATCATCACATAAATACAAAAAAAATAAAATAAAATAAAAATAAATAATTTGAAGCAACACTTTAAACCTCAAATTAAAAATTCGAGCCCTCATCAAGCTCGANATAAAATGGGGGGAAAAAGAGACTTAGAGAGAGGATCGACTCTTTGGGTGTACATTAGAATTACGTCGGCATAAATATCAAAGAGATCCAAAGGACTAGGAGATCAAAAAGTATAGTTAAGGAGGGCTCACTGATGAAAGATCAAAGGATCCACTTACCTGATGCAACCCCCTAAATGGAGGCTGGATGTCGATTGTGAGTAAACCATCTAAATTAAGGACTAAGACTAATCGAGCGGAGCAGATGCATTGATCTATCTATCTTGACAAGCCAACTCAAGGTAAGAGTTTGGTATCACCGGCAGTCTCATGAACACCCTTAAATTTTTCATCATGAACCAAAAATTGGCAACTACATATCCCACGGTCATTCCAAAAGAGCCTCTTGTTAAGGAATCAACTCTATCGGACCACATTGATTCACCTTCTGCTTAATAGCCTAATCTCGCTTGGCCGATATGAGATTCTCATCTTTGAAAGGTGTGTGTTTTGCATTAATATATCAAAAATTAGTTAAAAAAAAAGATCTTGCCCGAGAAAACATGAGCTTCTCATCCAGGGATCAATGACTGATAGATAGCGTAGAAAAACCAATAGACAAAGACACACCGATCGAGTTAAGTCTTGCTAACCTAAAGAATCAAAACCCGACTGACACCCTGATACAAAGCAGCCAAATGAACAGGTCTTGTCAGAGGATAGTCGAACTATAGACACATAGTTGAAAATATTTAAAATATTGTGTAACACCTCCATTAAAGTAAGAACAAACATATAATGTTACATATTATTCCCACTTCACTATAAATAGATGAATCATTTTATGAGAAATGACTAATTAATAATACCACTACTCATTATTGCGCATCCCCAATCTTCAGTTCTAATTATTAATTGTGATTCATATAGAAATTAAAATTCAACACCAATCTTTTTTGGGGGATCATGCACTATGACTCTCATGAAATCTTTCTCGTGCTCCTCTTCTCATTAAGATCATTTCCTCCGCTCGGATGATAAGAAAACAAAACACATAATTTAAGCTTGAATAACACATCCATCATCTTGCTCCACCTTCACAAAAATCTCTCCTCATATATTATATATTTATTATAAAATATATATTGTTGCGATAGCAATATTTTCATAATTTATTCCCCAAAAAAAGTTTCCTCATAATTTACAACAATAGCGAAAATGCGTGACAATCAGACCATTACCCAATTGAAATAAGATTACCAGTGCTATTTTTTCCTCCAAATCATCACATAACTGATAGACAGAGTAGAATAACCAACCGACAAAGGCACACCGATCGAGTTAAGTCTTGCTGACCCGAAGACAATCAAAACTCGACTGTCACCCGATTCAGAACAACTAAATGAACAGGTCTTGTCGAACTAAAGTCTACTGCTTTCAATCAACCGAGTCAGAAGGTAGTCGAACCATAGGCCCATAGTTGAAAATATCTTAAATATTATGTAATACTTCCATTAAAGTAGGGACAAACATATAATTTTACATATTTTACCCACTTTACTATAAATAGATGAATCATTTTGTGAGAAATGACTAGTTAATAATATTACTATTGTGCATCCCCCATCTTCAGCTCTATTTCTTATATTTGATTCATAGACAAATCAAAATTCAACACCAATCTTTTTTGGGTGATCATACACTACGACTCACGAAATCTTTCTCGTGCCCCTCTTCTCATTAAGATCATTTCCTCAACTCCACTGGAGGATGATAAGAAAACAAAACACATAATTTAAGCTTGAAGAACTCATCCATCATGTTGCTCCACCTCCTTCACAAAAATCTCTCCTCGATATATCATGCATTTATTATAAAATATGTATTGTTGCGATAGCAATATTTTCATAATTTATTTCCCAAAAAAACAAAGTTTCCTCATAATTTCCAACAAGAGCGAAATCGCGTGACAATCAAACCATTACCCAACTGAAATAAGATTACGGGTGCTATTTTTTTCCTTCAAATCATCACATAAATACAAAAAAAATAAAAATAAAAATAAAAATAAATAATTTGAAGCAACACTTTAAACCTCAAATTAAAAATTCGAGCCCTCATCAAGCTCGATAAATCATAAAAAATTATCTATTCTTCACCCCAACTAATTTCTCCTCCTCCCTAAACCCTAAAACTAAAATTACTAAGAAAATCAAGAACAACAACGCCCATCTCTACGATTTCCGAATCTAATCTAGAAGAAAGAACGGTTCGATCGGACCGAGATCCGAATCGGAGCTGTCCGGCCGGAGCCGGAACCCCGGCAGTTATTGCAAGCCATCCGGCCCGTGCCGGCACAAGTGCGGCAGCCACGGTCCCCATCAGACCATCGGGAGCACAAGCACTCCACCTTTCCCGTTCCGCTGCACTTAGGGCACTGTTGTCTCCACGTGCAGGGGCCGCCGGAGCTCGCCGGCGGCAGATGTAGTCGGTGCTCCTCCGCGGCCTTCAAGAGCATAGCTCCGGCCACCACGCCGAGACCCGTCGCCATCTGCGTCGCCAAAACTAAAGGCCCCATTCTCTCTCTCTCTCTCTCTCTCTCTCTCTCTCTCTCTCTCTCTCTCTCGCTTACACAGACTGAATATTGAAAGGGGAAAAGTTAAGATGGTGTTATGAGGGGTTTCGGGGCGGTGGGAGTATTTATAGCGGTGGTCTTGAAAAAGGAGGACGAAGAAGCTGCTTCGCTGATGCCGGGTTCTAATTTTTCACAACTTTATCTCTGAGAAAGTTATCATAATTTTATTTTATTTTAATATATCTATATAGAAATTTTTATAATTATTCAAGTTTTAATTTATTTTATAAAAATATAAAAGGTACAAAGTTTTTAAAATATTTATTTTAAAGAGGAAAAAAATTGGGTTAAGATATTTGCCTAAATTTTTAATCAAAATAAAATTTAAAGTAATCAGAGTTATTTTAGTTTAGGGGTTGAGTATGATTATATATAAGTGTATGTATTAAAGTTTAATTTTTGAATAATTAATCATATTATTTATAAGAATATTTCGATACAATATTTAATTTTGGAGCATTTTCATACACGCAACATAATTTCTATATATGTATATTTAACACTTAAAATTTTATTATTTATGTGCATAACATTTAAAATTTTAATTTCACATAGAAATGTNTGATACAATATTTAATTTTGGAGCATTTTCATACACGCAACATAATTTCTATATCTGTATATTTAACACTTAAAATTTTATTATTTATGTGCATAACATTTAAAATTTTAATTTCACATAGAAATGTNACGAATTTGGACAATCCTTTGAATCTTATCCTTATAATAACTTAATATTTTTTTAAGATATCTTAACATTTTAATATTACAGTTAATTGACCTTTGGTGGTCAAATTCATCTTATTGAGACACTTGTTTTGTTTATAAACATAGGTACATTAGATGTCTTTTGACCCGTCAATTGATATTGTAAAATTTTAAATTTAATCTTATAATGTTCATTGCTTAAAAATCTAGATGTAATACATGTAGAACTGACGTGCATAGCCAATAAAATCACGCCACGACACTTCGCTCGACAGGAAAAAAAAACGGCGCAGTAACACAGGGAATATTCCCTTATGTGTTATTCATGTGTTATTGTGTGTTATTCATGTGTTATTGATGTGTTATTGCGTTATTATAACATCAAAAATATTCTCAGGACACAATAACACATGAATAACACACAATAACACATGAATAACACGGGGAATATTCCCGATAGAAAAAACGGCGCAGTAACACAAAGAAATATTCTCCCGTGTTATTCATGTGTTATTGTGTTATTGATGTGTTATTGTGTTATTATAACACCAGGAATATTCCCAGAACACAATAACACATGAATAACACGGGGGGAATATTCCCCGTGTTACTGCGCCGTTTTTTTTCTATGTCGCGCGGGGTGTCGTGGCGTGATTTAATTGGATACACACGTTACTCTACGTGCGTAGTACTGATGTAATATTTTTTCTTGATTCATAGACAAATCAAAATTCAACACGAATCTTTTTTTTTAGGGATCATGCACTAGGACTCACAAAATCTTTCTTGTGCCCCTCTTCTCATTAAGATCATTTCCTGGGCTCCACTGGAGGATGATAAGAAAACAAAACACATAATTTAAGCTTGAAGAACTCATCCATTATCTTATCATCCATCATCTTGCTCCACCTTCTTCACAAAAATCTCTCCTCGATATATTATGCATTTATTATAAAATATATATTGTTGCGATAGCAATATTTTCATAATTTATTTCCCCAAAAAAAGTTTCCTCATAATTTACAACAAGAGCGAAAGCGCGTGACAATCAGACCATTACCCAATTGAAATAAGATTATCGGTGCTATTTTTTCCTCCAAATCATCACATAAATACAAAAAAAATAAAAATAAAAAATAAAAATAAATAATTTGAAGCAATACTTTAAACCTCAAATTAAAAATTCGAGCCCTCATCAAGCTCGATAAATCATAAAAAATTATCTATTCTTCACCCCCACTAATTTCTCCTCCTCCCTAAACCCTAAAACTAAAATTACTTAGAAAATCAAGAACAACAACGCCCATCTCCACGATTTCTGAAGCTAATCTAGAAGGAAGAACGGTTCGATCGGACCGAGATCCGAATCGGAGCTGTCCGGCCTGAGCCGGAACCCCGGCAGTTATTGCAAGCCATCCGGCCCGTGCCGGCACAAGTGCGGCAGCCACGGTCCCCATCAGACCATCGGGAGCACAAGCACTCCACCTTTCCCGTTCCGCTGCACTTAGGGCACTGTTGTCGCCACGTGCAGGGGCCGCCGGAGCTCGTCGGCGGCGGATGTAGTCGGTGCTCCTCCGCGGCCTTCAAGAGCATAGCTCCGGCCACCACGCCGAGACCCGTCGCCATCTGCGTCGCCAAAACTAAAGGCCCCATTCTCTCTCTCGCTCGCTTACACAGACTGAATATTGAAAGGGGAAAAGTTAGAAAGATTGTGTTTTGAGGGATTTCGGGGCGGTGGGAGTATTTATAGCGGTGGTTTTGAAAAAGGAGGACGAAGAAGCTACTTCGCTGATGCCGGGTTCTAATTTTTCACTACTTTATCCCTGAGAAAGTTATCATAATTTTATTTTATTTTAATATATATATATATACATATACATATTAGAAATTTTTATAATTATTCAAGTTTTAGTTTATTTTATAAAAATATAAAAGGTACAAAGGTTTTAAAATATTTATTTTAAAGTGGAAAAAAATTGGGTTAATATATTTGCCTAAATTTTTAATCAAAATAAAATTTAAAGTTATCAGAGTTATTTTAGTTTAGGGGTTGAGTATGGTTATATATAAGTGTACGTATTAAAGTTTAGTTTTTGAATAATTAATCATATTATTTATAAGAATATTTCGATACAATATTTAATTTTTGAGCATTTCCATACACGCAACATAATTTCTATATCCGTATATCTAACACTTAAAATTTTATTATTTATGTGCATAACATTTAAAATTTTAATTTCACATAGAAATGTTGATATTTTTTTCTCATATATATATATAACAAGCACAAATGCATTTTTTATAAAGAAAATATCAAATTTAAATTTAAGATTATTTAGGCCTTTAGTTCGGCAAGTTTATAGTCATGCCAACCGTCTCAACAAAGCGAACCCAAGGATGTTAAAAATGGTCCAATCCAAATACAATCAAGCTCAGATCAAACAATTGAAACACATTAAAGACTTTGGATTATCTTTTGAATGATTAAATGAACTTCGAATTTGAAATATTTATAGAGCCTGTTCTGGAGAGAGATACAACGATAACCACTGGCTTTCATAGCCACCGATTACCGTTGACCACGACTCGCTGGCTACAGTCGACCACCGCCCATTGGCTATTGTCAACCATTGCNTCGTCTCAACAAAGCGAACCCAAGGATGTTAAAAATGGTCCAATCCAAGTACAATCAAGCTTAGATAAAACAATTGAAACACATTAAAGGCTTTGAATTATCTTTTGAATGATTAAATGAACTTCGAATTTGAAATATTTATAGAGCATGTTCTGGAGAGAGATATAACGATAACCACTGGCTTTCATAGCCACCGATTACCGTTGACCACGGCTCGTTGGCTACAGTTGATCACCGCCCATTGGCTATTGTCAACCATTGTTGACCGCCACCGTCTGCCATTGTCAACTACCAGCCACCGATGACCCCTACTCACATCCGTTATATTTCAAATATGATTGCTATGTCTAGCACATGTATTGAAACTAGAAGATAACCATCAACTTCCGTAGCAATTGACCATCACCCGTCCACCACCGTCAAATACTGTTGAGTGCAAGCCTTCAATGACCCTTGCACCCTTGCAATTGTTATAGTCCAACTATGACCTTAATGACTAGTTATTGCCTTTGTAGCAATCAACTATGTCGTTTNATTGCTGACCGCCACCGTCTGCCATTGTCAACTACCAACCACCGATGACCCCTACTCACATCCTTTATATTTCAAATATGATTGCTATGTCTAGCACATGTATTGAAAACTAGAAGATAACCATCAACCTCCGTAGCAATTGACCATCGCC
The DNA here is from genome assembly GCA_002079205.1 of Phalaenopsis hybrid cultivar. NCBI lineage: Eukaryota > Viridiplantae > Streptophyta > Magnoliopsida > Asparagales > Orchidaceae > Phalaenopsis > Phalaenopsis hybrid cultivar. Next base: position 262,705 of record JXCR01141492.1, read on the forward strand.
CGTCCACCACTGTCAAATACTGTTGAGTGCAAGCCTTCAATGACCCTTGCACCTTTGCAATTGTTATAGTCCAACTATGACCTTAATGACTAGTTATTGCCTTTGTAGCAATCAACTATGTCGTTTGTGGCCAACTAATATTATTAAAACATCCAACTACAGCTTACATGGTCAATTGTTGCTTTTGCAGCTATCGACTATGACATTTGTGACCAACTACTATTATTTCAGCTTTCAATTATGACTTCTGTGGATGGTTGCTTCCCTTTGCAATAACTATGACCTTTTGTGGCCAACTAGTGTCATCATAAACGCCCTCTATGACTAACAACTGCTCTTGTATCCACTGACTACGACCTTTGTGGCAAACTACTACTTTTATAGCTTCCAACTTGACTTCTAGGGTCGATTATTGCTCTTGCATTTATCGATTATGATCTTTTTGAACAAATACTACTATTACAACTTCTAACTATGATCTTTAAAGTTGAGCTCTTGCAGCAACCGATTATAACATTTATGGCCAACTATTACTGTTATAGTTTCTAATTATGACTTCTATGGTCGCGACCACATCCTTACAACGATTGGCTATGGCTTTTATGACAAACTACTATATTGTTATAACTTCCAACAATGACTAATGTTGTCGACTACACTTGTAACTACCAAANGGCTTACGTGGTCAATTGTTGCTTTTGCAGCTATCGACTATGACATTTGTGACCAACTACTATTATTTAAGCTTTCAATTACGACTTCTGTGGATGGTTGCTTCCCCTTGCAATAACTATGACCTTTTGTGGCCAACTAGTGTCATCATAATTTCCAACAATGCCCTCTATGGCTAACAACTGCTCTTGTATCCACTGACTACGACCTTTGTGGCAAACTACTACTTTTATAGCTTCCAACTTGACTTCTAGGGTCGATTATTGCTCTTGCATTTATCGATTATGATCTTTTTGAACAAATACTACTATTACAACTTTTAACTATGATCTTTAAAGTTGAGCTCTTGCAGCAACTGATTATAACTTTTGTGGCCAACTATTACTGTTATAGTTTCTAATTATGACTTCTATGGTCGCGACCACATCTTTACAACGATTGGCTATGACTTCTATGACAAACTACTATATTGTTATAACTTCCAACAATGACTAATGTTGTCGACTACACTTGTAACTACCAAAAATGGCCTTTGTGGCCAACTATTACGTTCACAGTTTCTAACAATGACCTCTAAGACTAACTATTACTGTTTGCAGACACTAATTACAATCTTTATGACCAGCTATTATTGTTACAGCTTTCAACTATTAACTTTGTTGTCAACTATTATTATTACAACCACAAATGACAAATTTTTATGGTTAGCTACTGTCTTTGTTGTAACTAACTATGACATTTGTGACAAGCTACTATTGTGATAACTTCCAACTATGACCTCTATGACCAAGTATCATTATTACAAGCACCGATTATAGCCTTCTGTGGCCAATCACTGTAGCAACGAACTACGACTTTTATGGCCAATTACTGTCATTACAACCAAGATCGTTACTGTTGTGGACTAATTATGTCTATTTTATAGCTGAACTACTTTTGTGCATATTTGATTATCATCTTTGCAATTCAATCTTCTCTAATTCAAGAGAAGCGTGAGCATATGCTTTTACAATTAGATTATCTTGATTGGGCTAGACATCGTGGATTTTTCCTTTTTTTTATATCTTTTCACGTAAAACTAATGATGTCACCTCTTGTTACTTTTTCACGAACTTTTAGGCACGCAACAATATTTAGAACACAAAGCGGTATAAATATAAAAATTAAATTTAGATTTAAATATGTAAATACATAAATACCGTGTGATATGTATGTAAATTTAACGGCCGTTAACGATCCAATTACGAGTCGAGCCGAGGTCTGCTCAAAATCGGCTCNNCGAGCCGAGGTCTGCTCAAAATCGGCTCGAAAAAAATTTTGATCCGAAATTTTGGCTCGTAGCTCGACTTACTTTGTTCGATCTGAGCCAAAATTCGAATCAATTTTTGAGCGATTAACGATCTTCGTTCTAATTTTTTTAAAATTCTTTGTCTTAACATCTCTAGAGTTGTTAACGATCAGATTTCGAGCTGAGTTGGGGTTGCCTCAAAATCAACACAAAAAAAAATCGATCCAAATATCTAACTCATAGTTCGGCTTATTTATTTTGTTCCGATCTTAATCGAAGCTATAGATTCAAATTAATTTGAGAGTGATTTACCTATGCTTGAGCAAAATTAACATCCCTAGTAGCAGTCGCCTTTAATGAATTTCTCCTAAAAATTCATAAAAAAAAAAAAAACGCGGAGGAACATTATGGATTATGATGTAGCGTTTCATGGAGGTTTTCGGTGGGGGGGTAATTCCAGGGGATCGGCGTATTCTGGAATGCGCGCCAACTTGACTAGCTTTTCCATTTGATAGTCACTAATTCCAGGGGATCGACGTACAAAGTTGCCTCAGGATTCTGGAATGCGCGCCCAACTTGACTAGCTTTTCCATTTGATAGTCACTAATTCCAGGGGATTGCAAGTTTGCAACTTCGAAGAACGTGCCGCTTCAGCATTCCACAATCTTATTATCATTTAAAAATTAATTTGCCTAAAATCAGTACCTTATTTTTTTAATATAAGAGGGATCTGGAAGTGTTTCTGGTCGGTCCTAGATTTTCATGCCATCTCCATCTCTTCTTCAGCGGTTAGTTTTTCTAAGATTTGTGGTGACACATAATTGATATACATATTTAAGTTTTTCGTTTTTCTTACTCCTTGATTATTACAACTATGATAAGATAAGAGATGCTTATTTTAAAAAAAAAAAGATTTGTTGGTATCATGATTATTAAACGAACAATAATTGAACAGTCTTAGAATTTTGTTCGAATACTCTTATAAATGGGAAAGAGATGGAGGAAAACGGTAACTTATCTTATTTCTTTGGGTGTGTTATATCATTATGTNCCTTATTCCTTGATTGTTACAACTATGATAAGATAAGAGATGCTTATTTAAAAAAAAAAAAAAGATTTGTTGGTATGATGATTATTAAACGAACAATAATTGAACAGTCTTAGAATTTTGTTCGAATACCCTTATAAATGGGAAAGAGATGGAGGAAAACGGTAACTTATCTTATTTCTTTGGGTGTGTTATATCATTATGTAGTTAGTGATCTTGGAGAGTGACCGCCCGTCCAAGTAAGTCAATTTTGACGAGGATACCCAAAAGATGATTTTCGAGGTCATGAAGCAAAGGGCGAAGGCTTCTTTTGAGAGTGAGCGACCTGGAAACTTCTTGTGCCTGAGGCAAAACTACCTGAGCTGAGAGACAAAGTGGGGTCATCAGATTCACTTTCGGACCGCCATACCGATAAGTCTTAAGTGAAGGAGGGAGGCTTCCTGGTGAAGAAGCGTCGGATGACGGGAATAATCCTCCCAGAGGGTAAGTTGGCAGAGTCGTTGATTTCCGCCCACTTAGAATCCTTTTACGTTGGCGGAGGAGCAGAGTAATCCTCCCAAAGGGTAAGTTGGCAAAGTCGTTGATTTCCAACCACTTAGGAACCTTTTACGTTGGCGGAGGAGCAGAGGTAGGAACTTGCAATTATGGTGGTACGAACAGAGGAGTTAGAGGTAGCTGTTTTAGGGACCACCCATGATCCTTCTCAGTCGATGCACCTGGAGTTGCCGTCCCTCCCCGATTGTGGAATAAGAGACCGGAGAAGGAGCGTGTTCATTTACTACATTTGATCTGCACGGGATAATGGGTCATTCCTCTTGTGGTGCTATTGATGTTGCTGTGGATCCAACATTCACTGAGGGTTGTATGTCTGATAGGTGACCCGGCTGGGATGATCGTCGTATTAGGGCTAGGCCTGTAAACTTGCTGAGCATGAGCAAGGGCTTGGCTCGTGTTTGACTCGGTTGAAATTGCTTGTGCTTGAAATCACCTCATGTTTGAAATTGACTCGTGAACAGTGTGTTCGTATTCAGCTCGATTTAAATATTCTTGTTCATGCTCAGCTCTTGTTTGATTCGAAATTGACTTGTTAAAATTAACTGAAAAAATAGATGCAGGGTGTTGGATTTGAACCAGCACCACTCTGTGCAATATAAACGCAGGACCACACGACCACACGACCACACGACCACACGACCACACGATCTGTTATGATTTAAATTTCGATATAAATATATAAATATTTTATTATAAATATAATATATAATATAACATTATATAAATAATATTAATTTTTTTTTTATTTCTAGCTAAAAGGAGCCAAACATGACCAAACAAAGGGTTGTTCGTGTTCGAATCGTTTATAATTCAAGCTTAAAACAATTATTGGTGTTCAACTCATTTACTTTACGAACGAGCCAAACATGAGGTACTTAATGAGCCGAAGACTAGCTGTTCACGAATAACAAGCTTTTTTAATAGCCTTAATCAATGTTGTTTGACTCGGCTGAATGTCGCCCAATGAGAATGAAGCCCTACTACTCCGAGAGGCTAATCTCCTTCATCCTTTAGACATGCGACTAGAAAGACTGGAGGAAGAACTGTCGGCGATGCGAGCCTGAGAGTCTCTTCTTCAGGAGGAAGTAACAATGTTTTGGGTTGAAGTATTTGCTATCTGAGAGACAACTTCAGTCTCCTAAATTTAGTTTGAAATANATTCCAAGCACTATCTGAGAACACTATTGAATGACCACCCTAATTGAGCAGCCCTACAAAAATGAGGTTTTTCTTCAATTCAGGAACGTGCCTGACTTTTTGCAAAGTTTACTTGCTCTTATTAGGGAGCGCAATATCAACGTCCCCCATCCCCAGCACGTCCAGAGCTTTTCCATCAGTCAGATATACCTTCCCAAAGTTTCCTGCAACATAATTCCGCATTAACTTCCGATGGGAAGTTGAATGGAAGGAAGCCCCTGAATCGAGTATCCAGTCATCAACAGAACTGTGAACTGCCAACAATAGCGCATCATGTATTTCTTCAGTTACAACATTTGAATCATCATTCTCCTTCTTGAGATTTCTGCAGTTCCTTTTTATGTGACCAGCTTTGCCACAATTCCAGCAGGTTGTCTGCTGACCAGACTTTGATTTTGATTTTCATATGTTTGAGTTCTTATCCCGTGATCTCCCTTTAGAATTAACAATCAGTGCCGAACTCGAACCTGAGGTCTCGCTAGAATCTTTCCTGCGCACATCCTCAGTCAAAATCAAATCACGTATATCATTATATTTCAATTTAGATTTATCTGCAGAACTGCTAACTGCCATCCTCATGATTTCCCAGCTATTTGACAATGAAGTCAACAATATCAGTGCACGAATCTCATCATCAAAATCAATTTGAACAGATGACAATTGATTAGTGATATTATTGAACTCATTCAGCTGTTGAGCAACAACCACACCTTCCGCCATCTTCAGGTTGAATAACTTTTTCATCAGGTGCACCTTATTATTCGCTGATGGCTTTTCATACATGTCTGATAAAGCTGCCATGAGATCTGCAGTAGTCCTCTCCTTGATGACGTTATGAGCAACGAGTCTTGACAGGGTTAATCGAACAACCCCCAGAACCTGTCGATCCAATAGATTCCATTCCGCCTCGTCCATCTTTTCCGGCTTCTTTCCCAGCAACGGCAGGTGAAGTTTCTTCCCATAGAGGTAGTCCTCTGTCTGCTTTCTCCAGTAACTAAAATATGTGCCATTGAACTTCTCGATCCCTGATGCCATCACTTCTTCTCCGCCGATCGTTTTCTTTCAGCCTCGAATCAAGACTCTGATACCAGTTGTTGTGAAAAAATGACGATAATAAAATGAAAAATAGATCTATAAAAATTTATATCAGAAAAGGCGACACAAGATTTACGTGGTTCGAAAAATTGCCTACGTTTATAGAGCTGCAGAGGATTTTATTACTTGAGGAATTACACCTGTCGATCACCTCGACGATTACAAGAAAAAACACTCTTTCTCTCTCTCTCCCTCTCTCCTCCCCTTCTCTCTCTCTCTCTCTCTAAACCGAGAGTCACTTGAGAAGTAGTAGCCAAGCGGAGAACGTTACATGCAATTCCCTGCTGCCTTTAGCTTCAGCCGAAGGATTTTGGTGGTCACAAATTAGCTTTTCATTAAGCCATTACTTATAGAAGCTTTAAAGACCCATTTAAGGCAAGCTGTCAAATTCCTTCCTATTGTGCACGGAAGCAATACAAGCTAAGCAGATTAATAGGGAAAAGCTCATGCTTTGCAAATCCTTCTTCTTCCTTAAATGGTCTAATATGGCTCATTAAGGAAGCAACTTTAATTAGTTGCCTTTTAATTAGCTAATTCCAAAGGAAGCAATAGAGAAAATATGGAGAAAGAAGTATTAAGCAATATTAATTAATATTGCTTTCCTCAATTTACCAACAAGAGGAAGGCGGGAGAATCTATAGAAAAAGAAGGAATTAAATAAAATTTAATTAACTTCCATAAACGCCAAAATTGTCAAATCAAATCGTGGACCGAGCTCCACAATACCCAACATTAGGAACCTTTTACGTTGGCGGAGGAGTAGAGGTAGAAACTTGCAATTATGGTGGTACGAACAGAGGAGTTAGAGGTAGCTGTTTTGGGGGTCACCCATGATCCTTCTCCGATCGATGCCCCTGAAGTTGTCGTCCGTCCCCGACTGGTGGAATAAGAGACCGGGGAAGGAGCTTGTTATTTACTACATTCGATCTGCACAAGATAATGGGTCATTCCTCTTGTGGCGCTACTGATGTTGTTGTGGATCCAACATTCACTGAGGGTTGTATGTCCGGCTGAGACGACCGTCGTAATAGGGCTAGGCATGTAAACTAGCTGAGCTTGAGCAAGCTCAGGCTTGACTCGTGTTTGACTCGGTTGAAATTGCTTCTGCTTGAAATCAACTCATGTTTGAAATTAGCTCGTGAACAGTGTGTTCATGTTCAACTCGATTTAAATATTCTTATTCATGCTCGGCTCTTGTTCGATTCGAAATTAACTTGTTAAAATTAACTAGAAAAATAGATGTAGGGTGTTGGATTTGAACCTGCACCACCCTATGCAATATAAACGCAGGACCACATGATCGCACGACCACACGATCTGTTATGATTTAAATTTCGATATAAATATATAAATATTTTATATAAAAATAATATATAATATATCATTATATAAATTATATATA
>JXCR01141492.1:273893-287365 GCA_002079205.1 Phalaenopsis hybrid cultivar
TTTTTGCACGAGTTTTATTTTTTCATAAAATCCTAGCATCAACACTAAGTATAAAATTTCCCAAAATAACAATCTTATTTTTGCAATTAATTTAAATAAAATAAATTCAATAATTTTTTTTTACCTAAAAAATTAAAATGAAGTCTTAAAGTTGTCAACCTACTTTCTCCTTAGGACAAAGCGTTCAAGAAACGTGGGCAAAATAAGCACAACAAAAGTTAAATACGGCGCCAAATCAGAGAAGTAAGAACATAAAACCAACAAAGGGTGATTATTTGGGAGATTTTGATAAGAAAAATACGTTTTTTGTTCCTTGATTAAAGCGGTGTTTGGTCGCAACTTGAATTGTAATCAAATAGAATTTATCAAATCTAATAAATTCGATATTTTATACCATAAAGTCAAGCTCCCGAGCCACGGCGGAAGAAATTCTCAAATCTATCTCATGATCTAAAAAAATTTGCGTGCATTGTCCACTCGCAAAGTTGCGTCCGGACAACGATCGCGATGCATTGATTGCAGCTGAGAAGAAAAAAATAAAAATCATGATCAGTGCATAGCAACTGTCGTCACAAAATTTTTTTCTCATGATCGGATTTAGTAAGTCTGGACTTACATCATAAAAGAGAAGGAACAAAGAAAAAAATGGAACGCCAAAAAAATTCAATTTAATGAAACATTAAATTTATTATTATTATTATTATTTTAATGTTTAGCTGCATTTATGCTAAATTCATTAATACTATTTAAATTATGTTGCCAAACACTATCTAACTAAACTTTATTTAAAGTTAATTTGAATTTACTAATGTGTATAAAATCAAGCATGTTAGTTTAAGATAGTTGATTAGTCTATATCAAACATATCCCCTCTCAATGGAATTTGTAGCAATCAAGAGGGAAAATTTGGAGAATATTAAAGTGAAAATATATGGTTAGACCAAAAGTTTCTTTATATACTTTCATAAAGATTTAAATAACAAATTTTTAAATTTTAAATGAGTGAATTAATTAAAAAATATATATTCATAAATATCTAATAAAATACACCATTTCTTTTTTAAATACTCATTTTTAAAATACAATGTGACATATTACGATAATATCTATATTCAAGTTTTTCAAACTCTTTTTTTTCATCTTTTAAATTTTAAGAGACTTTCCGGAAAAGCAATTATCACATATAGGGTCTATTTGAGATCACTTTTTTGAGAAACTTTTTTTTAGAAATTTATGTGATAGAAATGTGTTTTTTATAGTCTAAGGCTCCGTTTGGTGCGACTTTCCCTTTCCAGTGCGGCGGAAGGCCGCAGAAAAGCTTCGTTTGGTGTGACGTTTCAATTGCGACGGCCGCGAATTTGAGGGAAAAGCGGGCCGCGGGATCAACCTCGCGGCCCCGCTTCGCTCCCGCGTCCCCCCTTTGCTCCTTCGACATCTTACGCAGGTGCCCTTCTATTCCTCCTATTCGTGATTCCGCCTTTCGTTTGCCGTAGATGGAGACTCTCTACGGACATGTCCTGCGATGCTCAAACCCTTTTGAACAACCTTCGCTGGCCCGCAGAGCTCCTTCATTTCGCAGCCTCTTCGGTCTGCCTCTTCCACCCATACTTCTCCATCGCTCTCGAGTGCGCATCCAAGTGTCTGCCCTCGTTAGGTGGTTACTCCTCGCCATGGCCTCGAGAAGACGGACCTTGATCAAGGTCATTGTTCTATGGGACAGCTGGTAATAGTCTTGCTGCAATGTCTCATTCTCTTCCTTGTCCCGAATTTTTCCCGCAACCTTACCTCCGATTTCAATCATTTTTACTTTTTAAGCCTTTCCTTCACCTTTTGAATGCATAATTTTGGTGTCTAATTTCAATCTACAAGGGAGCTGATTGCCGTTGCATTCTAAAGGGGAGCTGATTGCTGAATTTTGGTTTATGATATTAATGTTTTAAGGTCATTTGACAATCTCCAAAAGAATGCCACAATATACTTATGTATTTACATATCTAACATCTAAACTGTCCAGAGCGAGGCAATAGTTGAAATATGTTCTTATGTTTTTTTCTCTTAGATTCATAAGTATAATCTTAAGAACATGTAATGCATACCTGCTTGGTTATATTTCTTTTCAGCTACAAGGGATGATCCTTTGTTGTTTTGACTTATTTTAAGTTGGTTGTACAGTTTATGATTTTCTCATTTAAGTGTGCTCATAGAAATTTCAACCATCATTTTTTCTTTTACTATTCTCTGTTTTTACGTTTTAACTGGACAATAGAGCTCACTTTGTTACTGTTATATGTTTTTTCTTTTATTTAATTTGGTTGTGCAGTTTATGATTTTCTTATTGCTCACTATTAGGTCATTGGTGTATCTGAACTTTCTGCTATGTTTAGAAATGAAATTCTGTTTCTGAAGTTTAAAAAATGTGGTTGTTATAGTCTTTTTTTAAACAGTTTTAGCAAACATGGGCAGCATGGTCAATTTTTCAGAAACAGCTGACCCACAGCTGTTTTCAAAACAACTGCACCAAATAGACAACCAGCTTTCCCGCAGCAGCTTCTTGGGACAGCACAGCTGCAGCTGAAAAGCTGAGAAGCTGTAGCTGCGCCGAACAGAGCCTAAGTTGTTAAAGTGTGGTGATTGTTGGCCAGAAAGCTATGATCTAATTTTTGAAAATAATATAAATTCGCAATAGCTACCATATTTTTTGAACAACACTTTCTTCTGTAGCAGCTTCTTCAAATAGTTGCATCTAGCCTAAACAGACTCTTAGAGAGAGCTAAGAGATTCAGTAACTAATTAGATAGCTAAATCAAAATAATTTAAAAATTAGAAGAAAAAATTAGCTAAACTATTAATATTGTTTAGTTATTTTTAATTAATTATTATTATTAGCTTAAATTCTTATAATTTGATAATGATTTGTCTGTTTGTGGGTTATGAATAAGTGAAAGAAGTCCATCATAATTAGGAGAATTGGGAGAAAATTCCATTTTCAGTTGTATGGTACAATGAATTTGGGCTACAGTTCCTATACTTGCATCACTCAAAATTGTGTAACCCTAGCCCTCCCTAGGACCATCTATTGTTATAGATGAGGATTGAAGTTTGACTCTTGCAATAAATCTTATATAATGTGTAACATGCATTTCAAGAAAATAGATGTCAATTGCTTACTCATTATAAAATACAAGTGGCATTAGACAAATAATTGATTCCCTAGTCACAAGTTCTTGTTATATGGGACTGCTAAATGACCACTGAGTAGTGGCGACCATCCAAGTTGAGTTGGTCCAACTTGATCATCATGAGTCAAGCGGGTTCTCCTTAAGCTCGAGATCAGGCCACCAACAATCTTGGCTTGTAGATTGTTCTAAATTTCAACGAGCTATTAAGTATTCCATCAATCAAGTAGGGCTCGTCCGCTGTCTAGGATAAACTTATTGTAAACCTTACTGGAAAGTTTATCTTGAGCTAATCCTAAGCTGGCAAATTTGTTGTTAGGAGTATTCTAGGTGTACAATTACATATTCTACTATTATACATACTATCAATTGAGAAGGTGGATTCTCCTACAAAATCATTTGAATTTACTTTGATTGAAATTATTTCATTTGAAAGAGCTGGAGCCTTCTAGTTCTTTTTTCTATTAGTTATTTGAATCTCCATTACCCCTTTTATGCATCTAGGCGCACAAAATAAAGCAATAGATTCAAAAGATTTTGTTGGAAAATGTTGTAATAAGTTGGTATAAAAATAAATTTTATAAAGCTGGTAATTATTTAAAAAATATATAAGTAATCATATTCGTAAAAACATAAGAAAATAAAATTTTCCATCAAATAAATATAGGTTGTACGGGTTTGTTTGGGGGCAGCTGCATTTATTCTAAAACAACAGTGAAACTGCTTAAAAAAATATGATATTCAAAAAATAGTGGTGGCTAAAAAAATATGATATTCAAAAAACAGTTTGTAGCTAGAAAGCTGTCATTGCACTTGATCAGGACCGATGAAAAAATAAAGATTTCAGCAGCAGTTTTTTGAAAAACATGTAAAAACACAGTTTACACACCTGACAATACTGCAGTACGACGCCGCACCACTGCCCCAAACGGACCTTTAATTTTTAAGGCCCCGTAATATTTAATCAAGGTGAGCTTTAAAAAACATTGAGCCTAGTAAATGAAGATCATTAAATTTGATACAAATACAATTTTTTTTTAATGTTTCTCCTAATGAAATACTAGCCATCTTGCATGCCTTCAACAAACAATTAAGAAAGCGCTTCGTGCTGATTGATTGAAGCGAAACTTCACTCCTTTTAAAGAGAACTGTGAAGAGTTTATATGAGAATTAGAAATCTAAAAGGTCATTGTGGATTATTTTTGTTTTTATTTTTTATTTTTTTTAATTTAATTTAGTTTTATTTCGGTTTTAACTAAATTAAAATATCATTGATCCAAGCATTAGTCTCAAAAGACACTCAAAACATCTTTTAGTTATTTTCAGTACTTTTAAAAATAAAAATATAAACATTTTAAAATCATATCAATCAAAAATATTTTTAAAAATAAAAACGTAGACAAAAAAAAAAATGTGATGCCAAATAAGGGTAAGATAACATGATTCCATATGTAGACTTTATGATGATGAATATAACTTAAATATAAACACTTCAAATATCACTACGAGAAAAATAACAAAAAAACCGGCAGCACTAATCCCGTAGAAAATATCGTCTTAAATTCCGACGGCTTGTTGACATTTAAATAGAAGAATGATTTCCGATGACTTTCCGATTTCCAATCCGTAGCATAAACGTTTCCAACGATATCCTTGGCATTATCGACGATCTATTTCTGTCGGTTCAATGCACATTTTAATACGACAGACTAAACTAGTTGAAAAAACAATTTAATGTTTTTCTAAGTTATACACCGACAGTTAAAACAGTTCGTTATTAAGTTATTAATAATCGATGATATTACATTCGTCGGGAAGCCGTCAGAAAGGCTAAATATATCCAACTGATGTAAAAAATTTCTCATATATTCCTTCCGCCTGCCCTCAGTCTCCCAAACTAGCACGTGCCATTTCTTCTGGATTTCTCTCTAGGGTGCATCTTGTTTTGATGTCTTACAACCAAATCGAAGGTAATATCGATGTAATCAATCCTCCAAATATTTATGGAATTTGGACCGTTAAGATTCTGTAGTATTTAAAGTTGTCCAAATCCTACTACCAAACAACCCATAAATTTTGTAGTTCGTGTTAACAAAGATTCAGAAGTTTATGCTTAGTAAATCCGTGGTAATTCCTGCGAAATCCCAACAACCAAATAGTGCCTAAATTTTGTAGTTTGTGTTAACATGCATACATTAGTAGATTCTTTATGGCATGTATGAATGTCTTAAGGTCTGTTTGGGGCAGCTTATAAGTGCGGGCAGCGTTTTCAAAACGCCGTCGTACCGTTTGGTTTGCGCGTTTCGCCAGCTTATCCGAAACTACGTTTAAATTATTACACTAAGCGCAGGCCGCGGGTTGACCCCCGCAGTCGGTCTGTAGGCCGCGTTTCAGAATAAGCAACTTATCCTGAAACGCACAAGCTTCCCCAAACAGATTCTTAAAGGAACACTATTGTTATTAGTGACTGATCAGGACTCTGTCTATGTTTTATAGCTTAATTTTGGGATTATGAGTGTTTAAGTAGCTAAAAGGTAAAAATAGACGAGCGCGAATACATTTGGATTAGTAGTGGTAGTTAATTTTGCTTTGAATGTTTTTTGTGAGTTATGCATCATTGTTCACCATCATGTTGCTTGATTTAATAACTGCATAATGTATTTATTCCTACATTGAATTAATATTTAATGAATATAAAATTAATATTCCGAATTGGATAAATCCGGATTTCATGGATTTCGACACTAAAGTGTTGTCTGACAAATGATGAAATTTAAATTGCTACAATTTAGTAAATCCTGTAAATCCATATTTTATTAAATTTGGAATGGTTTAAATCTAAAAAATTATTGGGCAGCGGTTGAAGTTAAATCCCGTAAATCCATAAATTCATAGAATTTACTAAATTTGGGATTTACGGGCGAAAACCGTGGAATCATGATTTACGAAATTCGGGATTCTATTTTGCCCAAAATGCTATCTGTCAGAATTTAGCCTAAATCCAGGTTAAATCCTAATTTAAATCCGTTGATTACAACCTATCTGTGAGAAATTTAATTTTAATTGTCAAAGTACAAATTCACTTCCAACATTATGATCCTTTTGATTACAACCTGTGGAGGGAGGCTATTGGTCACAAGAAGAAGGGCATGGTCTACGNCTATCTGTCAGAATTTAGCCTAAATTCAGGTTAAATCCTAGTTTAAATCCGTTGATTACAACCTATCTGTGAGAAATTTAATTTTAATTGTCAAAATACAAATTCACTTCGAACATTATGATCCTTTTGATTACAACCTGTGGAGGGAGGCTATTGGTCACAAGAAGAAGGGCATGGTCTACGGTTAGGGTCTCAGGCACCGGCCGATGTTGCTTGTCCCTCTAGCACATCCGGTGCATCGACTTCTACTGCATAGGACGAGGAGCTTCGTACGCAGGTTACTGTCGAGGTTGCTTCCAGGTTTCCACCCAACTAGCCCAAATAATGTCAAAGATGAAGTTGAAAATGTAGACAGTTCAATGCGTTATCGCGTTATGCACGATATAAATCAAAACAACTTGCCCAAGATGATGATGATGAGGAGAGAACGAAAGAGGAAGAGTAGGGAGTTATATTTTTTATGTTTCTTTATGTAAAACAATTTAATCGAACGAACAATACTTTTTATGAACAATTGTCATTTCGGTTTGTTTAATGCAATTGTTTGCCATTAATTTATATTTATGGTTTCTACTTTAATTACTAATGTGATATTAGTTTAAGAACTGTTTTGATTAGTACACTGTGCTGTGAGGAAATTAGTTTTATGATTGCAAGAGTGTAAATTGTAGTGTTGAAGAAGGAGATTTTTTTTTCCAGATACTATTAGTTTTTCGACGGCTTACCGACGGCTTTACGGCCATGTGGATGAGTTATAATGGTCGTTCGATGGACTATCAAATAAGCGCCGTCTTTCTAAGGTGCTACACTTTTCTGAAAGTTAAAGTCGCCAGTAATTATCAACAGTCAATCGACGATGATGCGACACTTCTCAACGAAAGTGCTACACTTTTCCAACTGCTAACCGAGTCAATTATAGTACTGACGGAAATCGACGATGTAACAATGCTATGGATTTGAACCATCATTAATGGGTGAGGTTCATTGCTTAACCATCGGTAATTATATAATTAATGAATTACCGATAAGCAATTTTGCTGTGTCAAATAAATCGTAGTTAAACCATTATAAATGACTTTACCGACGGGTTTTAAATAATCTCCAACAGTATTAGACCATCAGAAATAACCTAAATTCATGTAATGTATGCTTTCAAAATATGGAAAGAACTGCAAAGAGTTTATCCCATAAAGTTGTAAAATTGGGTAACCCTAGCTCTCCCTGTTACAATCATAATCACAATCTTTCAACATTAATTACATGCATTATTTTTTACACAATGCTTAATTCTTTCATAGGAAAATTATTTGATAAATTTACTGAATCATTTTCTTGTGCTTATTTGGCAACAAAATGCATTCAGTATTTTGCATATATATTTTTTTTTTCAAAATATAATTATATTAACATTATTCATTTAAATATTTTTAAAAGGCCTTTCTTAACTAAGATTATTTCGGGCGTAGGGAAGGATGACATAATTGTGTGTAGGGGTGTAAATAAACCGAACACGAACGAACAGAGCTTGTGTTCGTGTTCGATTCGTTTGAAATTTATTTTGTTTGAAATAAGCTCATGTTCGAAATTGTTCGTGAAGTCACTGTTCATATTTGTTTATTAATGATTAACGAACGAGCCGAACACGAGCTGTTAACGAACGACGAGCCATTTTGACATCCCTAATATTAATATATATAAATAATATATTATATTAATTATATCTATATTAGTATATTACTAATATAGTATATTAATATATTATTATTATTAATTTATTATATATTATAATTTATAAAATTTAATTTTTAAAAGTATAATAAATTATATATATATAATTATTTTAAATTATTTTATATTTCGAACAATAACGATTCGAACTGGAACGAACACATCAATGTTCGTGTTTGGATCGTTTAACTAACCGAATGAAAAAAATTGTTCACGTTTGTCTCGTTTACTTATCGAACGAATCAAACACGAACTCATTGAGGAACCGAACACAACTGTTCGCGAACAACGAGCTTTTTTGACAGCCTTAATTGTGTACAAGGGATGGCAGAAAGATCAACGCAGCTTGAAATACATCTTAACGGGTGCTTTCAATCTGCTTGCTCGCAAAAAGTGATAACTACATATTGAAAGGAATAATTCACTTATTTCTCTGATGACTTTCAAAAATTTTCCCACGGCCAATAAGTTCGCAGCATGATACACGTAACATGAGCATTTACTTGTAATTGTGAATTTGAATTACACATATTATTCTTTAAGCTCATCTTTTCCGGAAAAAAAAAAAAATTTGATACTTGCAACATAATAAAAATTATGATTTTATTTTTTTTGAGAAAATATGGTGGTGGTCAAACCCCAATGTTTATGGAATGTTGGTAATTAGGACATCATACACGCATTTTTTTATTTTATAGATTATTAGTACTAGGGGTGTAAACGAACCGAACACGAACGAACAAAGCTTGTGTTCGTGTTCAGTTCGTTTGAAATTTAGTTTGTTTGAAATAAACTCGTATTCGTTTCTTAACGAACGAGCCGAACACGAACCGAACACGAGCTGTTCGCGAACGACGAGCCAGTTTGACATCCCTAATATTAATATATAAAAATAATATTATATATTAATTATATAACTTATATTATATAAATATGCAGTATATTACTACTATAGTATATTAATATATTATTATTATTATTTTATTATATATTATAATTTATAGAATTTAATGTTTTAAAATATAATAAATTTTTTATATTATTTTATATTTCAAACAATAACGATTCGAACACGAACGAACACATCACTGTTCGTGTTTGATTCGTTTAACTAACCGAACAAAAAAAATTTGTTCGTGTTTGTCTCGTTTACTTATCGAACGAATCGAACACGAACTCATTGACGAACCGAACACGAACTGTTCGCGAACAACGAGCTTTTTTGACAGCCCTAATTAGTACTTTAGATATTTTTCATGAATATTGTTGAATCCAACGCTCATCATCATTTCTTAAGAAAGGACAACTTTTATACAAATTTTTCCCTGCAAAGGTGATTAACATGACAAGAGACCCTTGCTCTGTAATAGAATGATGGAAGATTTACATACCTACCACAAAATTTTCATTTATTTACCTATCTAAAACCTAACCTTCAATTTTTTACTTTTTATGTGTATTATATATTTTAGAAGTCAACAAGAATGACATTTTTTATATGATGTGAAAGAATGACAACAACAATAAAATTTTATCCTACTAAGTGGAGTGAGCTACTTGAACGAATCTTTTTCTCCTTTGTGTCCTATTGAGCCTCATATTTTCATTTAATTCTAATTGGTGTTATAAATATACAAGTCAAAGTATAAGATTTAGATATGTAAATTCATAAGAATTGTGTAGCATGCAGGTAAATGTCTCAAAAAACATTAGAAATACATAGGCATCTTTAAAAGGATAGAAATATATCCTTTTAGAATATAACTGGAATGCTTCTTATTGACATAAAGAGCGGTATAATCTTAATTATTGGATCAATTACAAAAGGCAGAAATTAGACTCAGGATATAATAGAAAGAGAAAAAAATAAATTCAATATAATGGAAAAAAGAAGGAATTCAAATGAAATAATTCGGAATAATCATAATTAAATAATGGCTATTATTAGCAATTAAAATATTCTAGTACTCCCCCTCAAGCTGAAGCATAAATGTCAGTCGTGTTCAACTTGAACTTAAAATCATCGAATAAAAACCAAGGAAGGTTCTTTGTGAGGACATTCGTCAGTTGGCTACTAAATGACACAAACAGAACACAAATTTCCCCATACTCGAGTTATTACTTAATGAAGTGTCGACCAATCTCAACATGCTTGGTGTGATCATGTTCTACCGGATTGTGAGCAATGCTAATGATTGTCTTGTTATCACAAGACAACTATAGAGGGACAGACACTGCCATATTAAGTTCCCTGAGCATAATGTGTAACCAAAGAGCCTAACAAATTCCTATTGACATAGATCGAAATTCTGCTTCAGCATTGTTCCAGGCACCCCGAGATAGATCTGTAATCATGGACTGATCCGACCCAATCAACATTTGTGAAAACAACAATATCGTAAGAGGTGTGGCGAAAAAATTACAAACCTAAGCCCAGTGTGCCTTTTAAATAGTGGAGAATCCAGTAAACAGATTGAAGATGGTGTTAATAGAATCATGCATGAATTGACTTACCATCCTAATTGCTTGGAATATGTCAGGGCGTGTATGGGCAAAGTATATGAGTTTCCCCACAAGACCTTGATAGCAAGTCTTGTTTACCGGAACTTCCTTGGGAACACAAAAGCTTTTCATTTGGATCCATCAATATAACTACTGGTTTGCATAGAAGAAGATTGTTCTCTATCACAATGTCAAATGACATTTCCGCTGAGACAAACAAATGCCCTAAGATGACAGAGCAACTTCTATGCTTAAGAAGTACCAGAGAGATCTCAAATCCTTCATTTTAGAGGCAGCAAGAATGCCTTTCAGAGATTCTAATGCTAGTAGATTGTTCCATGTGAGAACAATATTACCGACATAAACAATAAGGATAGCTACCTGGTTGCTGGAGGAATATCGGAAGAAAAGTGTGTGGTCTGATTGAGCCGTAGTGAATCCATGACCTACCACCACCTTTGTGAACTTCTCGAGCCAAGCTCGTGGTGCTTGTTTCAATCCATAAAGGGACTTTCACAGTCTACATACTTGTCCATGGGAGAAAGTGGAATAAAAGCTGGGAGGAAGGGCCATGTAAGTCTTTTCTGTAAGATCACATTTTAAGAACACATTTTTGACATCAAGTTGGAATAAGGGTCAATCCAAATTCACTACCACAGATAAGAGAACTCGAATAGTGTTTAATTTAGCAACTATAGCACATGTCTCATCGTAGTTAACTCTGTAAGTTTGTGAGCACCCTTTAGCGGTCAACCGTGCCTTGTTACGTTCAAATGATCCATTAGATTTAAACTTAATATTAAAAAATCCATCGACATCCTATTGCTTTCTTGCCATAAGAAAGATCAACAATCCCTAAGTACGATTTCGCTTAAGAGCATTCATCTCAATGCAACAACTTTCCAAGCTGGGTCTGCTAAAGTAGTCTCAATAGTAGATGTAAGTTGATGATTTGTCAGGGATGTAGCAAATGCTTTGTGGATTGGCAATAATCTGCGAAAGAAGACATAGTTTGCCACAAGATAGAGAGAACATGTCCAATTGTGTACATTTCTTAGAGGAACTGACTTCCTCATTTTGAGTCTGAGCAGTGCTGGGGATGTCGTTCGGAGGGGATTCAGGGTCCAACAAAAGGTTAGTGAGCTCCAGAGTAGGTGCATCAGAACAACTGTGAAGAGTTTAGGCACGGAGAGTGGAAGGGTGTGCAGGTTGACTCAGAGGGACAAATGGCTCTCTGGTGGTAGGGGAGATTGGTGAAACAAAAAGGAACCAAAGGTTCCTCGATGGTAGGTGACGTGAGGGGAACATAACCAGGAGTAAGGTAAGGAACAGTGTCCAATAACTCTATCTCCCCCTCACATGAGACCGAGTTAGGAAAGTAGGGACATTTTCAAAAAAAGAGGCATCAGCACTGACATAGGCCTAATTTGTGGTAGGATCAATATAACAGTACCCCTTTTGAGTGGCAGAATATTCCTAGAAAAATATATTTTATGTAATTGGGACCAAGTTTACTTCGAGTTAGAGTTATGTTTCGAATAAAGGTTGTGCACCTAAAAATTTTGGGGTCTAAAGTGAAGAAGACCCGATTGCTAGGAAAAAAACGATCTCAAGAAGGATAAAGGGTTATGTAAGTTGAGAATTTTTTAAAGACTCTATTTATGAGAAAAGTGGAGTTAAAAATGACATCATTCCAGAAACATTTTGAGATATTGAAGTAAAACATAATGAAGCGATTTGCATCGAGGAGATGTTGGTTTTTTCTCTCGACTACCACATTTTGTTGAAGAGTATTGGGACAAGAGCTATGATGGATGATGCCCTTACTTACAAAGAGTTATCCTAATATATAGTTAAAAAATTTACAACTATTGTCAGTCTGAAGGACTTAAATAGGAGTTTTAAATTGGGTCAAAATAAAGGTGTGGAAGTTTTTGAATGTAACAACAGCTTCAGATTTATCTTTTAAAATAGACCCATGTCATCTTAGTGTGGTCATCAATCAAGTAAGAAACCAATGTTTATTGGTGTAGATAGAAGTGCGAGAGAGCCCCCATAAGTCACTGTGAATAAGAGAGAAAGAAGCCCAATGTTTGTAATTGTGGGGTGGATAAGTGACACGATGAAGTTTAACTAATAATCAATATCATATGTCAGCTTACTGACAGATAAAATGTTATACTTCAGCAGAGGTGCATGTAACACAGATTCATAGTTAGGTTTTTTTATTAATACAATAAACCCTTTACCGCAATAGAACTTTGAGATCCATCAATAATTTTAACAGTATCTTTTCCTGAACAAGGATGGTATGTTGAGAAAGCACGAGAGCTTCCAATAATGTGATTTGTTGCACTTGAATTAATGATCCATGGACTATAATGGAAAAAAGAAATGAGTGCCATGAGATTGGTATCTTGACGAACGTAAGAATTGGCGGGCTGGAAGAGAGCAGGTTGGATCCAAGCATCTTTTGATTAGCTGTTCCATTTGACTCTTAAGAGAATGGGAGGAATCTCAATTGTTCTGGGTAGAGGTCGATAGCACTGTATTGAATTCAAATGTCGTGGTGAGACCCTTGGCAACGTAAGATTTGTTTGAAGGTTTGGATGCAGGTTTCTTGTAGAGCTTCCAACACTTCTCATGAGTGTGGCTGGGCTTGTGGCAATAATCATATGTGGGATGACCAGCACGGGGTTGAGAACTATTAGATACCAAGGTGGATGCTTCGTCTGACTTAGTAGAAGCACAAGTATGACAAGTCTCTAGCTCTCTTCGTGACAAATCCAGTGAAAACAACACGAGTTGAAAGAAGAGAATCCGGACCAAAGATACTTCCTCGGGCTTCGTCAAGATCTTTGTTAAGGTCGGTCAGAAATTGGAACATACGGTTCTTTTCTACAATT
>JXCR01141495.1:0-117400 GCA_002079205.1 Phalaenopsis hybrid cultivar
TCGATTTCTCCTTCCGGACTTTCAAAAACTCAATCTTGTATACACTTCTTTCCTTTAAATATAAAAGTAAATTTTGTTTGAGTAATCACATTAAAGAATCAAGATTCATCGAACTCAACTCTTGTATTTTGACGTGGTGCCATTTCAATCTAATCAAATTATAGAAAAATTCCAAAAATTACTTCAAATGCAAATCATGGCTTCTAATAGTAATTTTAAGAGTTCAACATTAAGATCCATGAATTTCTTCCTAAATTTTCTTCACATTCTTAAATTTTTCGGATCTCCCCAATGTGGAAGAAATTCATGGTGAAAATCAAATATTTTTTATTTGGAGTGAAGCTCTTACCTAGGGATGATTAAATTTGGTGTAAAAAAGCCTTGAAATCACCTCCCAATCCAAGATCATTCAAGCCCTAGGTCGACAATGACATTTTTAGGAGGAAGGGGATGATGAATAGTGGCGATAGACTGGTCAAAATTGCGATTAAAGGTGTTTTTTGTGAGCTCGTCGTCGGCGGGGTTGATGGCACTGTCAGCGCGCTCAATTGGAATTAAAATTCTAAGTCTCGAGAAGTTCTTTTCCTCGGCGACGTCGAGGGCGCCGTCGGCGGGTTTTATTGATTTTTTACAAATTCCAGATTTTTGCGATTTCGATCAATTCCAAGCCTTAACGACATCTTTTTTATCATTATAGGTATAATTTTAAGTGACTAAATGATGTACTTAGCACATATTAACTTTCACAACAAAAAACATCACATTTATACATAAATTTCGAGGGGTGCAATATATGTTACATAACACACCTAAGTTTAGTATTTTCTCAAATTGAACACATTAATTCAGCATCACAATCCAAGCCACAACACTCAAAACACTAAAAACAAACATCCTATGCTTAGTCTCAACTATACAGAGATCTAAAAGCATAATTCTAAAGCAAAGCAAATGCAAAGTTCAAATCAAAATGCATAGATAGACAGATAAGTAGTAATATAAATCTACTAATCCTCAGACTCGATACTCGATTCTCCTCTGAGAACACCCATTGATTGCACATGAACGAAGAGGTTGTAGAAGGGTCAGAATGGAAATTCGTCAGTGGAATCCTCTTTTATTAACTTCATCCTCCTCATCAGTCGTATTAAGCAATCTTCTAAATGTCCAGAGTGCTCAAAATGTTCCTTCATCCTCCAGTCTAGATGATCGAAGAAATCAGAGATATTATTAATCGCATTCATGACATTTTGTACCTCCTTTTCCAATTTCTTGATTCAGCGTAGGATCACTAGAGACTTATGAGGGACTAAGGGTTGAACTGGCAGTGAATTCTGAGATGATTGATCTACTATGATGGCCATGTCATTTTTATCCTCAAAAAACTAGGAATCTCTCAATTGGATCCAAAGGCTTCCAAGGTAGCAGTACCTTTTCCCGATTTTCATAGGACACTTGGAACTGACTGCAAAGTGATAAAATTGGGGAGGGGTGTCCAAGCCCATAAGTTGATCCATGAACGATCAAGCCTAAAACCAACTTCACAATTATTGATCCAATGTCGATCGACAATCCCCCTTGGACGCAGTAATTCAAAATGGCACTTTCCTTAGAAACTTTACCGATCTTCATTATTGATAATAGTTTTGCACAAATAAAAAAGTGCCAATGTTTCAAAACGGGATTTAGGAGTGTCGCAGAAAAACTAACATACCCGTTTTCTCTCGTTTCCCAATTATCTGTTTCGTCCATTAAATATTGGTAAATTTCATTCATCTGGTTTCTCATTGGGATGAAATTAGAGTAGTGGCAGATAGGAACATTTTCTATCATATATAATTCGTTGATACGCGCAACAGTGAAAGTAATCCATCTTCCTCGCACATAAACAACTCCTTGGTTGATTCCATGTAAATTTGCATATAATTCTTTTACCAATGGAACCACCACGAGGACGGTAGTGTACGAATCCGCAATTTATTCAATCTGCAATTTACGAGTCCTAGTTCCTTGATCAATCTTTTCTTCATCAGTAACTTGTTGAAGATTCGCTGCGCTTCCGCACTAATAAACTTCCGCCGATTGAAAACTCACATTATGGGATTATCATGGGAGTTAGATGCCATAGAAATGAAATTGGTGGAGTTTCACTTTATTTTTGAAGGAAAAATATGAACTAGAAATCAAATTTTTGAGTTTAGAAAGGTAGTTCCCGCCCAAAAACCGCCAAAAATTGTCATTTGAACCCATGTAACCGCCAATTTGCCGGTCTCGCCATCAGCGGGGTCGAAGGCGCCATCGCCGTGCCTCTATATTAATTTTGTTTGGACTCAAGGGAAAAACCTGCTATCGACAGTGTCGAGGGAACCATCGGTGGTGTCGAGGGCGTTGTCGGCGGCGTTGAGGGCGTTGTCGGTGCCCAAGACAAAATTTGCACAATTTAGCTCAGGTCCGAATGCGTTCCAATTTTTCTTCATGGATCCAATTTTTATGATGTTTGAAGGGTAAATAAGAGTAGTAAAGCTTAATACTACCACAAAATAACGATAATTTCAAATAAAAACTACTATAATCGTGACAAAAGTAAAGATAAATATGGGTTGCCTCCCATAAAGCGCTTGGTTTAACGTCGTCGGTTCGACCTATTCAGGTGTCATTCAGGTTGACTGATCATTAAAACCTCTTTAAAATTTGGTCTTTTACCCTCATAATATGGCTTTAATTTGTGTCCGTTTACTTTAAATCTATTTCCTGTCTTCTGATCTTCAATTTCAATAGCTCCGTAAGTATAAACTTGAGTCACAGTAAAGGGGCCTAAGCAACGAGACTTCAATTTCCCATAAAATAACTTCAGCCTAGTGTTGTAAAGTAAAACTTCTTGTCCTGGTTCAAAGTTCTTCTGGTTTAATCTTCCAATCATGCCATAACTTTAACTTTTCCTTATAAATTATGTCATTATCATAAGATTCATTTCTTAATTCTTCCAATTCATTTAATTTCCTTATAAATTCAGTCGTTATCATAAGATTCATTTCTTAATTATTCCAATTAATTTAATTATAACAATCTCTTCTTACCACATCTTTCAAATTATAATTGAATTCTTTAATCGCCCAACATTAACTGTATTGTAAAGCAAAACTTCTTGTCCTTGTTCAAAGTTCTTCTGGTTAATCTTCCGATCATGCCATAACTTTAGTTTCTCCTTATAAATTATGTCGTTATCATTAGACTCATTTCTTAATTCTTCCAATTCATTTAGTTGTAACAATCTCTTCTTACCAGCATCTTTANTTGTGTCCGTTTACTTTAAATCTATTTCCTGTCTTCTGATCTTCAATTTCAATAGCTCCGTAAGTATAAACTTGAGTCACANCAAAAAAATAAATTTACCTGAATTAAATTTACTACATGAAATCATATAAATAATTTTTTAAAATAATGAAATAGAGGACATCTAACAGTTAATCTTTTTCTTCCCTCCCCAAACTTACATTTTTAAATATGAAATAATACAGGTGGAAAGAAAAACTATAAATATAAATCATACCTCAGTATTGTAGGCATTTTCATCATTCTGAAATTTTTGCAGGCCTTCTCAAATTTCTTACTTCACCTAGTCTGTAATATTATGAGCTTTCTACACATAAAAATCATTAAAGGAATTTCTGGGTAATGAAATTTTGAAATAAGTATAAAACTGAACCATTAAATAAGCACAACATTTCCTAACACAAACACAATACTAAACAATTAAAACTAAAATGCGAAATAAAAATCACCATTACAATCCACAATTCTACTCAACATCTATTAAACTAAACATGCAAATTGAACTATAATACTAACTTTTATAACAAAAACTAAAATTATCCAAGTACAACATAATAATAAAAATGAAAGTCCAAATACATAAACATCCATTTCTATTACAAAAGATTACATAAAATAAAAATTCAAACATAAGTACATCAATTTCATTCTATATCAAAATCCCAAGATATATCTTCATCGCCTTGATCAGCAGATGGATTGGGTTGATACTGAGTATATCGGAGGCATTCAGGAAACGTAACATCAGGCTCACCTCTGTAGTGTCGGGCCTAAGCTTCATAATAGGCTACCTCAAAATTTGAATGCATCTACAGGTACTCACTATCATAATCGTGTCAACGTTCTAAACCTCAAATCCTTTCACTTATCAAATCTATGCTCTTTCGCTGCAAGGTCAACTCATTCATCAAATCAGAGAGGGTAGGGGAACTAAAAGGTGGAAGGTCATAACATGTAGAGGGGACATCTCTACTAGCAGAAGGTTCTTGACTTCTACTCCCAGTTCTCCATTTCTCCTGAGATTCATAAGTCTTCAAACTAGCTTTACTAATGGGTTTCATTGGATAAACCCATTCTGCATCTCCACTTTCCACTCCTGAAAGTTTACAAATTGTTTAAATAAGTTAAGGATGTCCTAGACCTCCACTTGTCTCACTCCTTGCCGTAGTCAATATATTCTTAAGAATTATTCTCCCCACATTTATAGTTCTACTATTCTGAATACAGAAATTTAGAATAGCTCTATCTCTAGTTACCTCACTATGGTGATAGGTCGGTAAGAGAGTAGAAGAAATGAAATAGTGCCACGCCTTAAAGGTGGCATTCAACATGAAAGCAGAAAAATTTACCCGTTCTCGCTGCTTTATCTTCCATGTTCCTTTCCCATCAGTGAGAAAGTTGATCACATCATTGAGGGGGCCTGCCATCGTAATGAAGGATTCATATTGGCAACTGTAAGAGCCTGGGACTTCATAAAAAGTGTTGATGCGGGTAGCATTAAACTCAACAGGGAATCCATGCACTTGAACAATTTTGTCATCAGAATAAATCACATTGGCGTACAACTCCTTCACAGCATTTGCATCAGCTTTATTGGTGGTGTAACAAAAGTTTTTCCACCTCCGCTTGACAATAACTCATTTGATTTCTCCTCCCATACTTTCAAAAACTCGATCTTGTATGCACTTCTTTCCTTTAAATATGGAAGTAAATTTTGTTTGAGCCATCACATTGACGAAGCGAGACTCGCCGAACTTAACTCTTCTCCTTTGTCGTGGAGCCATTTTAATCTAGTCAAATTATAGAAAAATTCAAAAAATTACTTCAAATATATAAACCATGGCGTCCAATAGTAATTCTAAGAGTTCAACGNCGATAATTTCAAATAAAAGCTACTATAATCGCGATAAAAGTAAAGATAAATATGGGTTGCCTCCCATAAAGCGCTTGGCTTAACGTCGTCAGCCCGACCTATTCAGGTGTCATTCAGGTTAGCTGATCATTAAAACCTCTTTAAAATTTTGTCTTTTAACCTAATAATATGGTTTTAATCTGTGTCCATTTACTTTAAATCTATTTCCCGTCTTCTGATCTTCAATTTCAACATTCCGTAAGTATAAATTGTCCTAACCAACGAGACTTCAATTTTCCAGGAAATAACTTCAGCCTAGTATTGTAAAGTAAAACTTTTACTTTAAATCTATTTCATGTCTTCTGATCTTCAATTTCAACAGCTCCGTAAGTATAAACTTGAGATAACCAACGAGACTTCAATTAGAAATAACTTCAACCTAGTGTTGTAAAGTAAAACTTCTTGTCCTGATTCAAAATTCTTTTGGTTAATCTTCCGATCATGCCATAACTTTTATTTTTCCTTATAAATTTTATCGTTATCATAAGACTCATTTCTTAATTCTTCCAATTCATTTAATTGTAACAATCTCTTCTTACCAGCATCTTTCAAATTATAAATGAATTCTTTAATCGCCCAAAATGCTTTATGCTCCAATTCTACTGGTAAGTGACAAGTCTTTCCAAAAATCAGTCTGTAAGGAGTCATTCCAATAGGAGTTTTATAAGCAGTTCTGTAAGCCCGTAATGCAGTATCCAATCTAGTGGACCAATCTATTCACTAGGGTTTACAGTCTTTTCAAGTATTTGTTTGATCTCTCTATTAGAAACTTCAGCTAACCCACTGGTTTGAGGATGATAGGTCGTAGATATTCTATGAGCAATACAAAATTTATTTGCCAATCTCTGAATGTATTTATTTCTAAAATGGGATCCTTCATCAGTCATAATCATTCTAGGCATTCCGTATCTAGTGAAAATATTTTTCATATAAAATCTTGAAACACTTTTAGCGTCACAACGAGGTAAAGCTTGTGCTTCAATCCACTTAGAACTTGAAACACTTTTAGCATCACAACGAGGTAAAGCTTGTGCTTCAATCCACTTAGAAACGTAAGTCTACGCAACTAATATGTATAAGTTCCCATATGAAGGGATAAATGGTCCCATGAAATCAAATCCCCAAACATCAAAGATCTCAACTTCTAACATGAAATTTAAACATATATAAGTTCCCAAATGAAGGAATAAAAGGTCCCATAAAATCTAATCCACAAACGTCAAAGATCTCAACTTCTAACATGAAATTTAGAGGCATTTCATTTCTTCTAGATATATTCCCTACTCGTTGACATCGATCACAAGTTTTTATGTATCTATAAACATCTCTAAAGATGGTAAGCCAATAAAATCCAGCTTGTAAAATTTTATAAACAATTTTATCAATCCTAAAATGTCCTCCAAATTCAAAATCATGAAATTTCTGAATGATCAGCTTAGTTTCTTCATAAGGTACACATCTCCTCATAATAAGAACCTTACATTATTTATATAAATAAGGCTCATCCAAAAAATATGCTTTCGCATCATGAATGAATTTTTTTTGTTGTTGCAATGTCAGCATATGTGGCAAAATATCACTTACAATATAATTAATAATATCAACATACCATGGTATTTTCCACTCACTAATATTATAAAGTTGTTCATCAGGGAACCTGTCTGTAATTTCATTGTCAGTGTCAAATAATTCTTGATTTTCTAATCTTGACAAATGATCAACAATTTGATAATTAGGTCCCTTTCTATAAATAATCACAAGATCAAGTTCATGCATCAAAAGTATCCATCTAATCAACCTTAGTTTAGCATCCTTCTTTCACATCAGATATTTAATAGCAGAGTGATCAGTATGCGCAATGCATTTAGCTCCAATTAAATAACATCTGAATTTATCTAAAGCATACACAATTGCTCGTAACTCTTTTTCAGTAACAGTATAATTAATTTGTGCATCATTAAGAGTTTTACTAGCATAGTATATAACTTTAAAAATCTTTTCATACCTTTGTCGAAGAACAGCTCCGATAGCATAATCACTAGCATCACACATCAGTTCAAATGGTTTCTCCCAGTTAGGTGAAACTATAATAAGGGATGTGATTAATTTTTCCCTTAATAACTCAAAGGCATTTAAACAACTTTCTGTAAATTCAAATTTCTTATTCTTTTCTAAAAGTTGGCATAGAGGTTTAGTAATTTTTTAAAAATCTTTAATAAAACGTCTGTAAAATCCAACATGTCCAAGAAAACTCCTAACCTCTCTTTACATTACGTAGGAGGTGTTAGTTTAGATATAACTTGAATTTTTGCAGGGTCTACTTCCATACCATTTTTAGAGGTGTTAGTTAGTAAAATCCAACATGTCCAAGAAAACTCCTAACCTTTCTTACATTAGTAGGAGGTGTTAGTTTAGATATAATTGAATTTTTGCAGGGTCAGCTTCCATACCATCTTCCAAAATTTTATGCCCTAACACAATTCCTCCTGCAACCATAAATTAATTTTTGCAGGGTTTGCTTCCATACCATCTTCCAAAATTTTATGCCCTAACACAATTCCTCCTGCGTTGCAGGGTCTGCTTCCATACCATCTTCCAAAATTTTATGCCCTAACACAATTCCTCCTGCAAAACTTCTAACCCCTCTTACATTAGTAGGAGGTGTTAATTTAGATATAACTTGAATTTTTGGAAGGTCTGCTTCCATACCATCTTCCAAAATTTTATGCCTTAATAAAATTCCTCCTGCAACCATAAATTGACTACTTTCATACCATTTTTTGAAATTTTATGTCCTAACACAATTCCTCCTGCAACCATAAATTGAATGCTTCCATACCATCTTCCGAAATTTTATGCCCTAACACAATTTCTCCTGCAACCATAAATGGACATTTCTCCATGTTTAGAACCAAATTAGTTATTTCGCATAACTCCAAAACTTTTTCAAGGTAATTTAAGCACGTGTCAAATGATGTTACAAATACAGAGAAATAATCCATAAATACTTCCAATCCATCATCAATGAACTTACTAAATATGGACATCATACATCTCTAGAATGTTGCAGGTGCATTACATAATCCGAAAGACTATTCTTCAGAAAATAAAAGTTCCAAAAGGACTAGTAAATGTTGTCTTTTCTTGAACCTCATGAGCAATAGGAAATTGATGGTAACTGGTATATCCATCTAAAAAGAAAAAATATTTGTGCCAAGCAAGTCTATCCACTATTTGATCTAAAAAGGGTAAAGGGAAGTGATCTTTCCTGGTGACAGTGTTTAATTTCCTATAATCAATGCAAATACGCCACTCAATAACTTGTCCCATAGGTATTAATTCATTATTTTCTTTTTTTTTCAACAGTCACTCCTCCATTCTTAGGAACACAATGAATTGGACTTACCCACGCACTATCTAAAATAGGATATATAATTCCCAGTTTTTACGAACACAATGAATTGGACTTACCCATGCACTATCTGAAATATGATATATAATTCCAGTGTCTAAGCACAATGAATTGGACTTACCCACGCACTATCTGAAATAGGATATATAATTCCAGTGTCTAACCGTCAAAATTTCCTTCTTAACTACTTCTTTCATCATCAGATTTAATCTCTTTTGTGGATCAACTCCATCTAATATAATTCTGTGCATACATATTGAAGGACAGATTCCCTTAAAATCAGCTATGGTCCAACCAAAAGCTTTCTTATATCTTTTTAATGTATCTAACAGTCTTTTCTCTTACAGATCAATTAATTCTGAAGATATAATAACAAGTAATGTAAATGAGTCTCTTAAAAATACATACTTCAAGTGACTAGACAATACTTTCATCTCAAGTTCAAGTGGTTTTATAATCGATGGAAACATATTTTTATCGACATTTTCTGTAATATCCAACATCTCAAATCTTTCGTGAACATAATCTAATTTTTCATTTTCTAATTCGTCCAAAACAACTTCGTCATTCTCTTCAAATTGTTCTTTCTCTTCAAAATGTTCTTTTTCTTCAAAATGCTTTTGTCTTCAAAATGTTCTTTAAATGTTTGTCCAATAGATGTTCAATAATTTCCATGCAAAAACATTCATTATCTGTTTCAACAGCAGGGTATTTCATAGATTTTGCAATGTTAAAAGTCACTTCTTGATCATTAACTCTCATAGTTANTTAGGGAAAACACAACAAAACTCGAAATTCATATATAAAATCAAAGTCATACAAACTACAACAAGTAAATAACTTATCTTTAATTTCTCCCCAAGAACTCTCCTCGAAGTTCCTCTAAATCTCTTCCTTTCTTTACTTCATACAAAATTCTTCTTTGAAGCAGCAATGAGGAAGAAATCTCTCACTTTCCCTCCACTCTTACAATCTCTCGAAGAATTCCTCACAATTTGACACTCTAATAAATTATCTATACACTAATGGAACCTCTCTAACCTCTCTAATTTTTGGCCAAAATATTTTTTTTAAAGTTGTGGATAAGCTTTCCCAAGACTTTCCTAAGCATCCCTTCAAAATTTGGCCTTATACAAAGCTTGAGTAGGCATAACCGCTGAGCTCGCCGTTGGCGGCGTCGAGGGCGCCATCGGCGGACTTCTGAAGAATTTTGTCCTGTAGCCTCGGGAAAAACTCGCCGTCGGCGGGGTCGAGGGCCCTGTAGGCGGTCTAGTTCAAATTTTCACATTTTGGTCCTTTAC
The DNA here is from genome assembly GCA_002079205.1 of Phalaenopsis hybrid cultivar. Taxonomy (NCBI): domain Eukaryota; kingdom Viridiplantae; phylum Streptophyta; class Magnoliopsida; order Asparagales; family Orchidaceae; genus Phalaenopsis; species Phalaenopsis hybrid cultivar. Next base: position 9,959 of record JXCR01141495.1, read on the forward strand.
ACTCCAAATTTGCTCTTTTTTGCATCTTTTTGCTCCAATGGCCCTAATTCATCATTCCTGCAACAAAACATCAAAAATACCTTTCTTAAAGTGTAATATCATCAAAAATAGTATAAAATAGATATGAAAATCTCAACATTTTTTCCACTGGTCAATATCTCTCACTTCTCCTCTTCTCCTCCAAATCTAAGTAAAACTTCAAGACTTTTTCATCTCTAAGAAGACTCCTCTTCTTGTTAAAAGAACTCTCCTTCTCTCCCTCTAAACTCCCCATTGAATCTCCAGAAAACTCTTTAAAAGAAGCTCTCAAAATCACCAAGAGTTACATTAAGCACCCCTCCAAATTTTGTTTACATTCATTGAACCTTCTAGAGTAACCGCCTATAGCGCCTAGGTGCTAGGTCAACATTGGCCACTTTGATTTTTTTGACTCCAACTTTCTCTATTAGCTATATTTAGTTACGTACAACCAAAAAACATCAAAAACACATTTCATTAAAGCACAATATCCTTAAAAATAGGCATTAAATATGCAAATAAAAGTAACATATTTTAAGCATGTTAATCTTGCTTTTCTTCTTTTCTCAATCATAATAATTCTCATTCTAATATTTCTATTCAAATTCCCATCTTGGATGGAACTACTTGATTATTGAGTTTTTTGATGATGACATCAAAAAATCTTTCTTTAATATTGACTCAGATACATCTCATGGGACAGATAATTTCAATTAGCAATTCCTTAAAGATACCTAGGATAATACGAGCTACACTTGTATCAAGGTTGTTAAACATTTCTTTAATACTTCTAAGCTTCTAATGCATTGAAACATTCAGCCCTCGCCCTTATCCCTAAAAATCTTCACATTAATCAGCTGAATAACTTCATGCACATTTAACTTTGTAATATCTCTTATAAAGTCATTGCAAAACTCATTGCTAAGAGGCTCAAAAACATCTTGCCTACTACTATCCATCACTCTCAAGCTGCATTCATTATCAGTAGAGAAATTTCTGATAACAATATTCTTGTAAAAGAGTTCTTGTAAGGCCTCAATGCCTCAGCCACATTTAGAATTTTTGTTCTAAGATATATCTTAGGAATGATTAGACAAAATGGGCTTTCCTATTACTTTTATCAACTAGATAAAGACATGCAATAAAGATTTATCTATTTCAATCATTATCACTAAAAAGCATAAAGGCAATTTTCCCTCCTTATTTTGTCTAAGGCAAGGTTGCAATTATCTCCCTTGATTTTTACTTTAGTCATGGATGCCTTCTCTCAACTACTTGACATACATTGGAATCAGTCTATATCTCAAATAGCAGGTAAGATTTCCCATCATATTTATGTTGATGGCCTCTTGGTCTTTAGTAAAGTTATTTCCACTAAAATTTACTGATTAAGGCTTGCTCTACATACTTTCATGGAAGCATCAAATCTACAAGACAATTATGAAAAATCTTATATTTGCTTTTCTAAATTATTCAAAGAATAAAATAAAACATACTCTGTCGGCATCCTTGGTTTCAAAGTTAAACCTCTACTTTGGGAGCACCTGGGCATTATCATTAATTCATCAAACATGAATGCTTTTACTTGTCATAAGTTTATGATAAGATTCATCATTTATTGTCTTTTGCCAGCATGAAATCTACTATTAGAACTATTTATTTTATTAGTTATGTTCTTATATCAGAACTATCGGCTTTGAAAAGAAAATCTCTTTCCTTGTTAGTCATTTCCTCTACTACATCTGCTTTACCAATCGTTTACATAACATCCCTTGGAAGCCCCTACTAAACCCAAACACCTTTGGGAGATTATTGCTCTTGAATCTTGAAATCGTTCACTAGATGTGTAAAACAAAAATCCTTTGGTTTTGAATCTTGAAATCGTTCACTAGATGCGTAAAACCAAAATCCTTTGGAGAATTTACAACTCTAACTCCATTTTTATGGTTCCCTTTGATCTATGAAGAGAAAGAATAATTTTTCCTTCTAGAAAAATATGATAAATGTTGCCGACTGAGTTAAATGTTGTCTTACTCTCATTATTATAATTTTCGATATGATATCATTCTTCTCTGACCCATGGTCGTAAGGAACATCACTTTATGAGAGGTTTAGTGATTAAATTTTTAACTGGTTTACTTGCTCTTCCCACTCTTGGGCATCTCATATGATCATAAACTACTATGACATTTTCTTATCACCCATAATACTCTTTCAGCATGTATATCCTTTATTCAAAATGTCTTCATTGTAGACNGGTTTACAGTCTTTTCAAATATTTGTTTAATCTCTCTATTAGAAACTTCAGCTAACCCACTGGTTTGAGGATGATAGGAAGTAGAGATTCTATGAGTAATATTATATTTTTTTTCCAATCTCTGAATATATTTATTCCTAAAATGGGATCCTTCGTCAGTGATAATCATTCTAGGCTTAAGAATCTCTGAATATATTTATTCCTAAAATGGGATCCTCCATCAGTAATAATCATCCTAGGCATTCGTATCTAGTGAAATATTTTTCATCAAAAATCTTAAAACACTTTTAGCGATCACAACAAGGTAACTTGTGCTTCAATCCACTTAGAAACGTAGTCCACTACAATTAATATATATAAGTTTCCAAATGAAGAAGTAAATGGTTTTCAAAAAATCTAATCCCCAAATGCCAAGGATCTCGACTTCTAACATGAAATTTAGAGGCATTTCATTTCTTCTAGATATATTGCCTACTCGTTGACATCAATCACAAGTTTTTATATATCTATAAACATTTCTAAAGATTGTAGGCTAATAAAATCCAGCTTGTAAAATTTTATAAATTGTTTTATCAATCAAAAAATATCCTCCAAATTCAGAATCATGACATTTCTGAATGATTAGCTCAGTTTCTTCATATAATACACATCTCCTCATAATCAAATCTTTACATTGTTTATATAAATAAGGCTCATCCCAAAAATATGCTTTTTCATCATGAATGAATTTCTTTTGTTGTTGCAATATCAGCATAGGTGACAAAATATCACTTACAATATAGTTAACAATATCAGCATACCATGGTATTTTCCACTCATTAATATTATAAAGTTGATCATTAGGGAAACTGTCTGTAATTTCATTGTCAGTGTTACATGATTCTTGATTTTCTAATCTTGACAAATGATCGGAAATTTGATTATCAGTTCCCTTTCTATCAATAACCACAAGATCAAATTCTTGCATCAAAAGCATCCATCTAATCAACCTTGGTTTGAGATCCTTCTTTTGCATCATATATTTAATAGCAGAATGATCGGTATGCACAACACATTTAGCTCCAATTAAATAATATCTAAATTTATCTAAAGCATACACAATGGCTAGTAATTCTTTTTCAGTAACAAAATAGTTAATTTGTGCATCATTAAGAGTTTTACTAGCGTAGTATATAACTTTAAAAATCTTTTCATACCTTTGTCCAAGGACAACTCCAATAGCATAATCACTAGCATCATACATTAGTTCTTCCAGTTATGTAAAACTATAATAGGGGTTGTGATTAGTTTTTCCTTTAATAACTCAAAGGCATTTAAACAGCTTTCAGTAAATTCAAGTTTCTTGTCCTTTTCTAAAAGTTGGCATAGAGGTTTGGTAATTTTTGAAAATTTTTTAATAACTTCTTGTCCTTTTCTAAAAGTTGGCATAGAGGTTTAGTAATTTTTGAAAAATCTTTAATAAAGTGCCCGTAAAATCCAACATGTCCAAGAAAATTCCTAACCTCTCTTACATTACTAGGAGGTGTTAGTTTAGATATAACTTGAATTTTTGCAGGGTCTGCTCCATACAATCTTCCAAAATTTTATGCCCTAACACAATTCCTCCTACAATCATAAATTGACATTTCTCCAAATTTAAAACCAATTAGTTCTTTCGCATAAATCTAAAAATTTTTCAAGATAATTTAAGCATGCGTCAAATGATGTTCCAAATACAGAGAAATCATTCATAAATACTTCCAATCCATCATCAATTAACTTACTAAATATGGATATCATACATCTCTGGAATGTTGCAGGAGCATTACATAATCTAAAAGGCATTCTTCGAAAAGCAAAAGTTCCAAAATGACTAGTAAATGTTGTCTTTTCTTGATCCAGGATCAATAGGAATTTGATGGTAACTGGTATATCCATCTAAAAAATAAAAATATTTGTGCCCAACATGAGCAATTGGAATTTGATGGTAACCGGTATATCCATCTAAAAAGCAAAAATATTTGTGCCCAACAAGTCTACAATAAAAATTTGATGGTAACCGGTATATCCATCTAAAAAATAAAAATATTTGTGCCCAGCAAGTCTATATCAGGAGCAATAGAAATTTGGTGGTAACCGGTATATCCATCTAAAAAGCAAAAATATTTGTGCCCAGCAAGTCTATCCAAATTTGGACTAAAAAGGGTCATGGGAAGTGATCTTTCCTGGTGGCAGTGTTTAATTTTCTATAATCAATAGAAATACGCCACCCAATAACTTGTCTGATAAGTATTAATTCATTATTTTCTTTTGTTTCGATAGTCACTCCTCCTTTCTTAGGAACACAATGAATTGGACTTACCCACGCACTATCTGAAATATGATATATAATTCCAGTATCTAACCATTTCAAAATTTTCTTCTTAACTACTTCTTTCATAATTGGATTTAATATCCTTTGTGGATCAACTCTTGGTTTATAATGTTCATCTAATATAATTTTGTGCATATAGATTGATAGACTGATTCCTTTAATATCAGCTAAGGTCCAACCAAAAGCTTTCTTATATCTTTTCAATGTATCTAAAATATTTGCTCTTGCAAATCATTTAATTCCGAAGATATAATAACATGTAATGTAGATGAGTCTCCCAGAAGCTCTTGCAATTAATTTAATTCTAAAGATATAATAACATGTAATGTAGATGAGTCTCCCAAAAACACATATTTCATAATCATTTAATTCTGAAGATATAATAACGGGTAATGTAGATGAGTCTCGTAAAAATACATACTTCTTCTTTTAATTCTTAAGATATAATAACAGGTAATGTAGATGAGTCTCCCAAAAGTACATACTTCAAATGAAGATATAATAACATGTAATGTAAATGAGTCTCCTAAAAATACATACTTCAAGTGACTAGGCAGAAGATATAATAATAGGTAATGTAGATGAGTCTCCTAAAAATACATACTTCAAGTGGCTAGGAAAAGATATAATAACAGGTAATGTAGATGAGTCTCCTAAAAACACATACTTCAAGTGGCTTGGTAATAACAATTAATGTACATGAGTCTCCTTTGTGGATTTTAGTCTGTCACTTTAAAATCTCCAATTCTACGCCCGATAATATTATTTCCCTATTTATTTGCACCCAACTTCCAAAGCTTTGACCTCCCTAAATCTTGGATGTAATCTTCACTTTAGTTGTAAAACTCAACATATTTAAGGACCTCCCTGAATCTTGGATGTAATCTTCACTTTAGTTGTAAAACTCAACATATTTTAACGAATACCTCCCTGAATCTTGGATGTAATCTTCACTTTAGTTGTAAAACTCAACATATTTTAAAAAATTCTCTCTGAATCTTGGATGTAATCTTCACTTTAGTTGTAAAACTCAACATATTTTAACAAATTATTTTAATCTTGGATGTAATCTTCACTTTAGTTGTAAAACTCAACATATTTTAACAAATCAATTCAATCACCAAGTTTACGCCTGATAATTTTATTTCCCTATTTATTTGCACCCAACTTTCAAGGACTTTGACCTCCCAGAATATTGGATGTAATTTTCACTTTAGTTGTAAACTCAACATATTTTAACAAATCAATTGACCAGATTGAAAGTAAATTAAGATTGAAGTCAAAAAATCATCACAATTTCTTAAACAATTTTATGGCTTCATTAATTCAAATCACCATTTCATAAATCTCGAGACAAGGAGAAAGATAGAGAAAACTACTCATATCTCATGGGGAAAATACAACAAAACTCAAAATTCATATATAAAATCAAAGTCATACAAACTACAACAAGTAAATAACTTATCTCTAATTTCTCCTTAAGAAAACTCCTTGAAGTTCCTCTGAATCTCTTCCTTTCTTTACAGCACACAAAATTCCTCTTTGAAGTAGGAAGGAGGAAGAAATCTCTCACTTTCCCTCCACTATTATAATCTCTCGAAGAATTCATCACAATTGTTACACACTATTGGAACCTTTCTAACATCCAGGACCTCTGGAATTTTCTAAATTTTTGGCCAAAATCTTCTTTTAAAGTTGTGGATGAGCTTTCTCAAGAGTTACTAAAGCATCCCTTCAAAATTTGACCTTATCCAAAGCTTGAGTAGGCATAACCGCCGAGCTCGCCGTCGGCGGCCTCGAGGGAGCCGTTGGCAGGCTTCTGGAGAATTTTGTTCTGTGGCCTCGGGAAAAACTCGTCGTCGGGGGGCTTGAGGTCGTCGTCGATGGCCTAGTTCAAATTTCCACATTTTGCTCCTTTTCGCTCCAAATTCGCACCTTTTTGCATCTTTTTGCTCCATTGACCCTAATTCATCATTCCTGCAATCAAACATAAAAAATATCTCTCTTTAAAGTGTAATATCATTAAAAACAGTATAAAATAAATATGAAAATCTCAACATATTTTCCTTTGCTCAGTCGTGACGAATGACAACCTTGGAATCCTAAGACGAGTTAGAGCTTATATTGTATAGCAGAGCTATACAAAGGCTTAATGATGAGGTGAGGATTTATGTTGCATAAGCATACAACCTCAAAATCTTATGGCTTGGTTGTTTAATTTTAAGGAAGAATGGTTTAGCTGAGGAAGACAGGTTTTGCTGTTAAAGATGGTCGTGTTGCCCACCATGCTAGCTCCAAGCTCCTCGCCGTGACTAGTTTAGGTTTTCTAGGGTGTCAAGTTATGATGTCAAATCAAGTGACCCTATTGTTGAAGTTCTTTAAATTTTAGGGAGCATGTTAAAGTTGATTAGAGAAACACTGGTTAGGATTTTACGGTTCCTTCGTTATGGCACCACTATTTTCTATTGGATTCACTTAGTCCAAATGAATTTACTAAACTTAACTTAATACATCACTATTTTCTATTGGATTCACTTAGTCCAAATGAACTTACTAAACCCAACTTAATGAGGGTTCCCTCGTTCTGGTATCACTATTTTCTATTGGATTCACTTAGTCCAAATGAACTTACTAAACCCAACTTAATGAGGTACTTTAATTTAGACCGTGGGAAACCTCGTTAGCAACCGTAGGTTACCTCCTCTGAGGGATTCCCGATCACCCGATAGAGACGTCTTAATTTAGTTGCAGCTATTGTTTTGTATGATGTTTGTGATTAAATTTTGAGTTGTTTTATATTTTGGATGTTGTGACGGTGAATTTTATCTTGGTTGATTTTAGTTTTGGTTTTGGTTTTAGTTTATTGGCTATCCTGATAGTTTTAATTTTTATGCAGAGTGACATCATTGTTTAGCATGTAAGTTTGTGTTTTGTAAACATGAAAGAAAGTAAAGTACAAGAAAGACGAAACTGTAAACTGTAAAAAGTGTACCTGATGAATCTTCTCGTTCCACCACCTGAAACTTAAAACGCATGTCAGAGCATTTTATATGAAGCATGAAAGTAAAGTTTTAGTCACTTACCTCACTCTAAACCATATCTTGGTGGATATTTATTAATATGATTGAGGATGATTTTATTAGGCAAAACATATTATGTTTAATAGATCTCTAAGGTATCCAGCAGGTCTAGAGGTAAAGCAAGTCCATGCTTCCCTCTTACTGCCCGGTGAAAAGTCTCGAGCTCATTTAAACTTATTTTGTTGCTTAATAAATCCATCCTATAAAAATACTTTTAATGCTCAGTGAGCATTGATGTTTCAATCATCTATATGAGTAAGGTAATTATCACTTGTGATTTAATTTGTAAATTATGTAGGTGATGACCTATAAAAGGACAAGTTAATGTTATTAAAACACTTAGCCAATTTGAGTTTTAACTTGGGCTCATGGTGTTCAAAGGTGTTAAATTTGGCTATGTTCACTTTTCTAACCCTTATTTAATCAAATTTGATTTAACTTAGATCACCACTACGCACTTTAGACCTAGGTGGATATCTTGGGTATTTCAAAAGAAGTTAAATTTTTAAGTGACGATAATGATTCGTTTTCAAAACACTTAAATGTCATTTGAACATCAAGTAGGGGTATTAAATTAATGAGTTATCAACACCCAAAATCATACCCCTAAGTCTAGGATCATTTAATTTAATAGGCCTCCAAATTTTAATAATTTAGGGAGAGTACAAATTCAACATTTAATTAATAAAAATGAGATTGGTTTCTACCAATTATTTCCTTATGTTTCAATCATCCAAATATTTTGATTAGGATCAAGGATTACCCATTTCACTTTTTAACTTTAGCTTAAATGTTAATTAAGGCTAAATTTCCAAAATTACATTTTTTCCCTAAAGGCCCTATCACTTCATAATTTATCAATTTTAGTTCAAATGACCTTTGAATTTTTATCCTACCTCACTCATGGGTCAATTAAGACATCAGAGGAGAAGATTTTTCAAAAAAAAATTCATAACTTGACCAAGGCAAAGCCTAATCTCTTGAAATTTTTACTGAAGGTAGACTTAGACCAGAGAATCATTTGGACAAAATTTCATGAATTATTATGTTTTGTTTGAATTATTAAAATTATTTCAAGTTCTGGAGTGTTTATTAATTACTAAATATTTTAAATGTGAAAAATTAAGTTTTATATTTTTAAAAAATCTCCCTGAGGAGAGAGAGCCCAGAGAAGTAAATTTTACATTTTTCTAATTTTTCTTGATTTATAGGAATTATTTTAGTGAAAATTCATTTTTAGCCATTAAAAAATATTCTTTAAGTTACAAAATTCAATATTTGTACTTAGAAAATCACGAAAAATATTCTAATTGTTTCCAAGTTCTTAGAAAGAAATTTAGCATATTTTCATGAATTTTACTATTTCTGTGATTTTTATTATTTTTCAATTATTGAAATATTAAAAATAGGCTTGAAAATAGAATTTTTATGTTAATTTCAAATTTCATTTTAGAAAATTCCTTTGACCACAGAGGACTTCAAAAACTAATTTTTATAATTTTTTGAGTTATATTTTAATTATTAAAAATCATTTTATTGCCAATAATGTCATTTAACTTGAAAAATCAATTTGAGTTATTAAATGAGCTCCAAATGTTTTGAAATTTTTATGGGGAATTCTCTGAATTTTTAATCTTAGTGGAGATTAAAAATCAAGTTATTTAAATGTTTGTGTTACCCAAAATTAATTTTCTTTGTGTTTTAGGGTTGGTAGAAATTAAGGGTATTCTTAAAGACTTTACCCATGAAATATTCTCCAAAGGATTATCTGGTTACTTTAAATCTTCCAAAAATTTCTTGGAATTGTTTAAGCAACATGCTATTTATTATGATGAATTTATGCAAAAAATAGACATAATCATGAAAAATATGGTTCTCTGTCTAGAAATCTTCTCTAACTTTGGAAAAACCAGGGAATGTTTCCCAAGACAAAGACAACAACATACCAGAATTTCAAGCCATGGTGAAATCTCTATATGCATGGAGATTCAAAAGACGCAAAATAATGTTTAATTAATTAAAAATAAAACATACATCAAATGGACCTCAGTTTATTTCCACATTATTCGCCTCTGTTCACTAAGCAAGAGGGTATTTTTATTTTATTTTTATGAATTTTCTACACCAAGATATGGATTTTTGAAATTAGGGCTATTTAAATAAATAGGAAGATTCCTATTTCTCTATTTAAACAGCGCGACACCACCTCATCCTAGGCCTCTCGGAAGCTCCAATCAGCACGCTCCCATTCAATGCCGCCATCCATGTCAGCAGCCACGTGTCCCGCCTTTTCAAACTGTGTTCCCATCCGGCACAATCAAAGCCCTCCATCTGATACACGCGTGATCCAACAGCGCTCTGTCATCATCCCCTATGGTCTAACCCAAGAACCATCCATTTTCAAAGCTTGATATCTCTCTCATTTCTTAACCAAATTAAATGAATTTTTTTTAAATGCTCATCTTGATTAGTAGAACATATCTATTCAGTTAAGATGCCATGAAATTGACTAAACAAATGGAGAGTGAAAATAGGCTCGAGAAGGGGAGGAGATCAATACCTTGGCTCTAAGAAGGGAAGCTTCAATCAAAGGTGCTTGGCACATTTATAGAGGTCCAAGGAGGCTAGGGATTGAGCTTCTCACTTTGGTGAAAGGTCTAGGTATGAATTCGACCAAACTCGATTTCAGGTGTTGTTCTAGAGCTATGCTGGGGTCTCTGTGGAAGGGGGATTTGATGGGGCTTCTCCTTATTTCACTATGGTGGAGGTGAGGGTGAATTTAATTTGATTTTGATGAACTGTGGAGGTGTGGTGAGCTTTGTCCTTATTTTTAGTAGAAGTTGAGCTCAAAATTGAGCTTCCATAGTGGGAATCAGTGGGGCAAAGTGATTGTCTTAGGCTGAGGAGGTCTCAAAAAGTCTCTTGGAGCAATTTGGAGGGGTCTCTCTAAGAAATTTTTCAGCACTACCTCCATGGCTATGGAGGAGAGCTTTTTATAAAAATGGGCTTGGGGTGGCTATCATGGCTAATTGAAGGTGAACATGCTTGCTTAGGTGGAGGTTAAAGAAGCCCTAACATTTGAATTGGGTGAACTAGCCTATGGTTTGAATTCAGTGAACTTTAAGAGGGGGGTGGCCTTCATTTTTGGCTTCTCTGGCAACTAGATCAACCAGCCAAGCCAAGGGATGTGGCTTTAGGGCTCAGGGACCTCAGAGGAATATGTCACAGCAATTAAATGGGTTTGGGCTTTATTTTGGCAAAAAAATCATAAGCATAAGCCATTTTGGAACAAAATCCCTTAATTTAGGGAACCTTTGGTCCATGGCTTAGCTTTGTTAGTTTTATAAAGTTTAGACTAGTCACTAGGGTCCAACTAATGGTTGTGGAGTTATTAATTTGGTGGCTTTGGGGTGATTAGGCTAACTTTAGTGCATGGGTCCAATGTGGGTTCAAATGACCAAAACTTGGGTTCGGGCTAGGCTAGCCGTGACCTTGAGCCCAATTTATTGATCAACATTGTGTAGATGATTGTAATGAAGATTTCTGGTGAAGGATTGAAATGATTTTGAGTTCAATTGCAGGGTCAATTTGGAGGATTTTGGAATTTTGGTGAATTTGGGCATGTTGGGCTAGACTTCGGTCTAGATTGGGCTAGGCTTGAGCTAAGTCCAAATTGTTTATATAGATTTGTCAATAGTAATGTGATGAAGAGTTTTCAACATGAATTGGGTGCCATAAGGCAATCAATTTGGTGAAATTTGGAGGCATAGCCAATTTGGGACAAATTTATGGATTTTGACTTAGGTTGAAATTAAATAAAATTGAGGCTTCACCAAGGACAATTAAAGGACAAGTTTCATGTTTAGGAATGTTATGAATAGTTTTCAACATAAATGTTGGCAAATTGAGTGGGCTATGGGTTTAATTGGGTGAGATTAGGTCATGTGGCCAAAATTAGGGCTTTAACCTAAATCAAAATTGGGCTTAACTCATGGGCTAATTAAGCTTGTATTTGGTTTAAATTGGTCACAAGGAAGGTGAATTTAAGTTTAGGATTGAAATTGGGGGAAATTGAGACCAATTTGATGGACATTTGAGGTGGATTTGGGGAGATTAGTCCTTTTTAGAGCAATTTAGGGGTTTTGGACAAAGATGGTCAAATTGGCCAAATTGGGTCATGTCGTAGTTGAGAAAAATGAAATTAGGAATATTTAGAAGGTTTTGTGAATTTTTGGGATTTTTTGAATTTTGGGCTAAGGAGTGGTATTTTGGAAATTTGACCATTTTTGTGGTGATTTTGGTTAATTTGGGTAATTTTAAAAGTTTTGAAATGATTTTTGAAAAAATTTAGGTATTTTGGATAAATTTGAAATTTTGGCTAAATTTAGAGTTTCAAGGGTATTTAGGTAACTTGGGGAGTTTAGGGGCAAAAGGCCAAATTAGGTATTTTTGGTAGAATTGGGGTGCCAACCACCATAAATGAGCTATGGACCAATGGGAACCCCATTTGGGACCCTTATGTACTGGACTTAGCTAAACCCTAGCTTAGGGCCAGTGGGTTTAGGGGACCATCTACATGAGTCTCCCAAAGGAGTAAGGGATCAAAGTCAAGAAAATTTTGGGTTTAGGGTATTGAGTGATTGTGAGTGAGGTAATTGCTGGTGAGTGCCTTAGCTCTAGACCAACAGCTGACCAGAGGAAAATATGTTGAGATTTTTATACCTATTTTATACTGTTTTTGATGATATTGCACTTTAAAGAAAGGTATTTTTGATGTTTTGTTGCAGGAATGATGAATTATAGTCATTGGAGCAAAAAGAAGCAAAAAAGAGCGAATTTGGAGCGAAAAGGACCAAAATGTGGAGATTTGAACTAGACCTCCGACGACACCCTCGACCCCACCGACGGTGAGTTTTTCCCAAGGCTACAGAATAAAATTCTCCAGAAGCCCACCGACGGAGCCATCGACCACGTCGACGGCGAGATCGACTGTTATGCCGACTCAAGCTTTGGATAAGGCCAAATTTTGAAGGGATGCTTAGGCAACACATAGGAAAGCTCATCCACAACTTTAAAAAAACATTTTTGCCAAAAATTAAAGAGTGCTAGAGGCCTTGGAGGTTACCATTAGTGTATAGAATTTCCATTAGAGTGTAACAATTGCAAGGAATTCTTCGAGAGATTGTAAGAGTGGAGGGAAAGTGAGAGATTTCTTGCTCCATGCTACTTCGAAGAGGAATTTTGTGTGATGTAAAGAAAGGAAGAGATTCAGAGGAACTTCGAGGAGTGTTCTTGGGGAGAAATTAGAGATAAGTTATTTATTTGTTGTAGTTTGTATGACTTTGATTTTAGATATGAATTTTGAGTTTTGTTGTGTTTTCCTCATGAGTTCTGAGTAGTTTTCTCTATCTTTCTCCTTGTCTCGAGATTTATGAAATGGTGAAGCCATGAAAATGTTTAAGTTGTGAGGATCTTTTCACTTAGATCTTAATTTGCTTTCAATCTGGCCAATTGATTAGTTAAAATAGTTTAAGTTTTACAACTAAAGTTAAGATTACATCCAAGATTCAGGGAGATCAAAGCCCTTGGAAGTTGGGTTCAAATAAATAGGGAAATAATATTATCGGGCATAGAATTGGAGATTTTAGAGTGATAGACTAAAATCCCCAATTCGGTCCTATCATTTGGGTGTTGAAGTGTAAATGTTAGCCCTCAAGTGAGGGGAACGTGGGAGCTCTGAAGTGTGAGTCGGTATCCTCCCAGTCTAGCCGCAGATTTAGTAAACAAGCGTAGGATTAATCAATGTTCTTTATGCCTGGACTAAAGAGTAAAGAATAGGTATGCTCCTATTTGGCACAATATAAATTGAACTAATTCATTTTATCCATTTTATGATTTTTTAACAAGGAGAATGATGTTTTCTTATATATTGAATATCACAATTAAACCTAACTTAATATCACTAGTTATTTATTAGTTATTAAAATTATCTACTTATTTTAATTACCTATTAGTGACAGATATGCAAATTGAACGTCGTTGTTGTGATTAAAGTATTACTTTTCTAAAGTCTTAGTCTGTAATTTTAAACTACTCCCTATGGGATCGATATCTAGGACTCTATTAAAGCCCTATAATACTTGAGCGATATGTATACTTGCGTTGATAAGTGTGACATTACAATTATTGAATATTTAATACGTCTTTATTTATCTTATATTTTATTGCATATATAAATTCGCTATCAAGTTCTTGGCGCCATTGCTGGGAGTGATTGAGTGAGTGAGTAAAATCACGATCAGAGTAACAGACACATTAGGATTATTAGAAAATTTTTACTTAAATTGCAACTTATTTTTATATTTATATTTAGTTAATTATATTACTGAGTACTGATTTCAATTTGTATGCATAAATTTGGACCTGAAAATCTTATACCCTACGATTCGGAATTAGAACGCACTGTTAGAAAAATCAGAAAATTAAGAAGAAAACCTAGAAATTTTGATACAATGAAAAACAACCTAAATAATCAAGGATTAGAGAATGAACATCAACCTAGACCATTAAGAGATTATGCAAATCCTATAGTAGATGAGATTCACCTTATATCCAAAATCCTGATGTAGCTGCTAATTCATTTGAGCTTAAACCTGTTATACAAATGGTGCAAAACAAACAATTCGGAGGTACACCAAATGAAGATTCGAACTTACACCTTGCTAGTTTTTTAGAACAGTGTGCTACTTTTTAATATGACAGAGTTTCAAATGATGATGTTAGACTTAGACTTTTTTCCTTTTTCACTGAGGGATAAAGCTAAGATGTGGTTAAATTTGTTAGCACCAGGATCTAAACTTGGGGAGAACTTTCACAAAAATTTCTATCCAAATATTTCCCTCCATCCAAACTGCTAGACTAAGAAATGACATAACATCGTTCTGTCAGATTGATGGAGAGTCAATATATGAAGCTTGAGAGAAAATGACATAACATCATTCTCTCAGATTGATGGAGAGTCAATATATGAAGCTTGGGAGAGATTTAAAGATCTTCTTAGTAAGTGTCCTCATCANAAATGGCGGTTTTTTGCTGTTTTTGGGCAGGAATTGTCTTTTTAAACTCAAAAAATCGAGTTCTAGTTCATATTTTCCCTCCAAAAATGAAGTGAAACTCTACCAATATCATTCCTATGGTGTCCAATTCCCTTGATAATCCTAGAATACAAGTTTTCAATCAGCGAAAGTTTATTAGTGCAGAAGTACAGTGAATGTTCAACAAGTTGCTGACGAAGAAAAGATTGATCAAAGAACTAGGACTCATGAATCGAGGATTGAATAATCCCACGATGGATATTGAAGAAACGATAGTACAACAAAGATGGGAAGTGATGTGCTACACTACTGCCGTCATGGTGGTTCCCGTGGTAAAAGAATTTTATGCAAATTTACATGGAATCAACCAAGGAGTTGTTTATGTGCAAGGAAGATGGATCACTTTCACTCCTGAATGGATCAATGAATTATATATTATAGAGAATGTTCCTGTCTGCCACTATTCCAATTTCATCCTAACAAGAAACCAGATGAATGAGAGTTACCAATATTTAATGGACAAAACTGACGACTAGGAAACAAGAGAAAATGGGTATGTTAGTTTTTCTGCAACACTCCTGAATCTTGTTTCTAAACATTGGCACTTTTTCATTTCTGCGAAACTATTACCGACAATGAAGATCGGTAAAGTTTCTAAAGAAAGTGCCATTTTGAATTACTGCATCTAAAGCGGACTGCCGATCGACATTGGATCTATAATTATGAAGTCAGTTTTGGCCCCGATTGTTCATGGATCAACTTATGGGCTTGGACACTCCTCCACAATTTTCTCACTTTGCAGTCAGTTCCAAGTGTCCTATCAAAATTAGAAAAAGGTACTGTTATCTTGGAAGCCTCTGGATCCAATTGAAAGATTCCCAGTTTTTGAAGATGAAAATGACATGGCCATTATAGTAGATCAATCATCTCAGAAAAAAATTGGGAAAAGGTACTGCTACCTTGGAAGGCTTTGGATCCAACTGAGAGATTCTCAGTTTTTGAAGATGAAAATGACATGGCAATTATAGTACTAGCTTTTGAAGATGAAAATGACATGGCCATTATAGTAGATCAATCATCTCAGAATTCACTGCTCCTTTGGACCCAACTAAGAGATTCCCAATTTTTGAAGATGAAAATGACATGGCCATTATAGTAGATCAAGCATCTCAGAATTCACTGCCAGTTCAAACCCTTAGTCCCTGATAAGTCTTTGGTGATTCTGCGCCGAATCAAGAAATTGGAAAAGGAGGTAAAAAATGTCGTGAATACAATTAATAATATCTCCGATTTCTTTGTTCATCTGGACTGGAGGATGAAATAACTTTTTGAGCACTCTGGACATTTAGAAGACAGTTTGATACGACTGATGAGGAGGATGAAATTGATAGAAGAGGATTCTATTGAAGAATTTCCATTATGACCCTTCTATAACTTCTTCGTTCATGTGCAATCAATGGGTGATCTGAGAGGAGAACCGAGTACCAATTCTGAGGATTAGTAGATTTATATTACTACTTATTTGTCTATCTATATATTTTAATTTGAACTTTATATTTGCTTTGCTTTAGAATTATGCTTTTAGATCTCTGTATAGTGGAGACTAAGCATAGGATGTTTTGTTTTCAGTCTTTCGAGTATTTGTCTTGGATTACAACACTAAATTAATGTATTGAGGTTGAGAGAATACCAAACTTAGGTGTGTTATGTAACGTATATTGTACCACTTGGAATTTATATATAAATGTGATGTTTTGTGTTGTAAAAGTGTATATGTGATAAGTAAATCATTTAATTACTTAAAATTATATCTATAATGATTAAACGGATGTTGTTTAGGCTTGGAATTGATCGAAATCGCAAAAATCTAGAATTTGGACAAAATCAATAAAGCCCGTCGACGGTGCCCTCGACGCAGCCGACGGCGAGAATTTCCCGAGACTTAGGATTTAAATTCCAATTGAGCATGTCGACGACGCCATTGACCCCACCAATGGTGAGCTCACAAAAAACACCTTTAATTGCAATTTTGACCAGTCAACCGCCACTATTCATCATCCCCTTCCTCCTAAAAACACCATTTTTGACCTAGAGCTTGAGAGATCTTGGATTATGAGGCAATTTCAAGGCTTTTTTACACAGGATTTGATCATCTCTGGATAAGAGCTTCACTCCAAGCTAAAAATATTTGATTGTCACCATGAATTTCTTCCACATTGAGGAGATCCCAAAAATTTGGGAAGGTGAAGAAAATTTGGGAAGAAATTCATGGATCTTATTGTTGAACTCTTAGAATTACTATTGGAAGCCATTATTGGCATATTTGAAGTAATTTTTGGAATTTTTCTATAATTTGACTAGATTAAAATAGCTCCAAGACAAAAGAGAAAAGTTGAGTTCGATGAGTCTCCCTTCGTCAATGCGATGGCTCAAACAAAATTTACTTCCATGTTTAAAGGAAAGAAGTGCATACAATATCAAGTTTTTGAAAATCTGGGAGGAGAAATTGAATGAGTTATTACCGAGCGGAGGTGGAAAAACTTTTTTTACACCACTAATAAAGCAGATGCAAATGTTGTGAAGGAATTCTACGCTAATGTGATTTATTCTGATGACGAAATTGTTCAAGTGCGTGGATTCCCTGTTGAGTTTACTGCCACCCGCATCAACACTTTTTATGAAGTCCCAGACTCTTATAGTTGCGAATATGAATCCTTTAGTATGATGGAAGGCCCCCTCAATGATGTGATCAACTTTCTCACTGATGCTGCCAATATGAATCCTTTAGTACAATGGAAGGCCCCCTGAATGATGTGATCAACTTTCTCACTGATGGGAAAGGAACATGGAAGATACAGCGAGAACAGGTAAATTTTTCTGCTTCCATGATGAATGCCACCTCTAAGGCGTGACACTATTTCATTTCTTAGGAGAACGGGTAAACTTTTTTGCTTCCATGTTGAATACCACCTCTAAGGCGTTGCACTATTTTGCCCCCTGAATGATGTGATCAACTTTCTCACTGATGGGAAAGGAACGTGGAAGATTAAACAAGACAACGGGTAAAATTTTATGCTTCCATGTTGAATGTCACATCTAAGGCAAGACACTATTTCATTTCTACTCTGTTTCTGACTTATCACCATAGTGAGGTAACTATAGATAGAGCTATTCTAAATTTCTGTATTCAGAATAGTAGAACTTTAAATGTGGGGAGAATCATTCTTAAGAGTATATTGACTATGGCAAGGAGTGAGACTAGTGGAGGTATAGGACATCCTGGACTTATTTATTCAATTTGCAAACTTTATGGAGTGGAAAGTCGAGATGAAGAATGGGTTTATCCTATGAAACCCATTAGTAAAGTTAATTTGAAGACTTATGAATCCCATGAGAAATGGAGACAGGGGAGTAGAAGTCAAGAACCTTCTACTAGTAGAGATGTCCCTTCTACAATTTATGACCTTCCACCTTCCAGTTCCACTACCCCTCTCTGATTTTATGAATGAGTTGACCTTGCAGCGGAAGAGCATAGATTTGATAAGTGAAAGGATTGGAGGTTTAGAACAGTGACATGATTATGATAGTGAGTTCCTTCAGAGGCATTCAAATTTTGAGGTAGCTTATTACGAAACATGCAGCGGCATTCAAATTTTGAGGTAGCCTATTATGAAGCTCAGGCCCGACACTATAGAGGTGAGCCTGATGTTACATTTCCTGAATGCCCCTGATATACTCAATATCAGCCCAATCCACCTGCTGATCAAGGAAATGAAGATATAGCTTAGGATTTTGATATAGAATGAAGTTGATGTACTTATGTTTGTACTCTTATTTTATGTAGTATTTTGTAATAGAAATGGATGTTTATGAATTTGGACTTTCATTTTTATTATTATGTTGTACTTTGATAATTTTAATTTTTGTTATAAAAGTTAGTGTTATAGTTGAATTTGCATGTGTAGTTTAATAGATGTTGAGTAGAATTGTGGATTGTAATGTAATTTTTGTTTCACATTTTAGTTTTAATTGTTTAGTATTGTGTTTGTGTTAGAAAATGTTGTGTTTATTTAATAATTTAGTTTTATACTTAATTCAAAATTTCATTACCCAGAAATTCCTCCAAGGATTTATATGTGTATAAAGCTCCTAATATTACATACCAGGTGAAGTAAAAATTTGAGAAGGACTGCAGAAATTTCAGAATGATGAAAATGCCTACAATACTGAGGCATGATTTATACTTATAATTTTTCTTTCCACCTGTATTACTTCATATTTAAATATTTAAATTTGGGGGTGGGAAGAAAAAGATTAACTATTAGATGTCCTCTATTTTAATATTTTCAAAAATTATTTATATGGGAGGAAAGAAAAAGATTAACTATTATATGTTCTCAATTTAAATATTTTCAAAAATTATTAATATGATCATATAGTGAATTTAATTCAAGTAACTATATTTTTACAACTATTTAAATATTATGGTAGATTTAAAGAAATATTTTTGTAATGAAAATTAATTTTTGTAACTTAAGATATTTAGTAGAAGAGAATAAGATTATAGTTAACTACTTAAAGTAAAAGAAACTATATTTTGAAATATTAAGAATCTGGAAATTCATTTGAGAAAAAAGGATTGGGGCTCAATGACGTAAAAATTATGAAATATTTATAAGGTAAAGAAATGCTTTGAGTTTCAAATTTAGGGAAAGAAAAGTGAAGTTCAAAATCATTAAAGGTTATCCAGATATAACAATCCTCATTTGAAAAAGGAAAAAGAAAGCATTGAAAACAATCCCTGAAAAGAAAAGAAAAATATATAGGATTGAAAGCAATCCAAATGAAAAAAGAGAAAAGAAAGACAAAAGTTATGGAAGTGAGGAGAAGCTTGAGGATATGCCTAATCAAAAATTGGCTTCACTGGACGTACCTAAAGGGAAAACTTAAATACATTTCTGAACTTATATTTATGGAATTAGATCTTTTACTGGTGGAGTTCTCATGAAGTTCCTATCTCTTGAATATTCTAAGTGACTTAATATTCCAACATATAGTCATTCTTGAAATAAATAGAAGACTAGAACTCTTAAACTTGATGACTAGATAATCTTGTGGCTACAGAGTTAATTCAATTACTTGAATTTTTTTCAAAAAAGCTCACTATGATATTTATTTAAATCAAACTTATAGTACATCTGAATTAAAACTTTACTACATTAGATCATAACCTTTATATAGTACTAAAATTACTTGAGGACAAGTAATAGTTAAGTTTGGGGGATTTTGACCAGGAAAATACTAAAATTACTTGAGGACAAGTAATAGTTAAGTTTGGGGGATTTTGACCAAAGGAAAATAGTAGAACTAAAATTACTTGAGGACAAGTAATAGTTAAGTTTGGGGGATTTTGACCAAAGAAAAATATATTGAGATTTTCATACATCTTTTATACTGTTTTTTATGATATTGCACTTTAAAAAAAGGTATTTTTATTTTCATACCATATTTTATACTGTTTTTGATGATATGGCACTTTAAAGAAAGGTCTTTTTGATGTTTTGTTGCAGGAATGATGAATTAGGGTCATTGGAGCAAAAAGATGCAAAACGATGCGAATTTGGAGCGAAAAGGACCAAAATGTGGAGATTTGAACTAGGCCGCTGACGGTGCCCTCAACCCGCCGACGGTGAGTTTTTCCCAAGACTACAAGACAAAGTTCTCCAAAAGCCCGCCGACGGTGCCATCGACCCCGTCGACGGCGTGATCGACGGTTATACCTACTCAAGCTTTGGATATGGCCATATTTTGAAGGGATGCTTAGGCAACTCTTGGGAAGGCTCATCCACAACTTTAAAAGAACATTTTGGCCAAAAATTAAAGAGTGTTAGAGGCCTTGGAGGTTACCATTAGTGTATAGAATTTCCAATAGAGTGTAACAATTGTGAGGAATTCTNGAGCAGTGACTGTTGAAATAAAAAAAATAATGAATTAATACCTATCAGACAAGTTACTGGGTGACATATTTGCATTGATTATAGGAAATTAAACACTGCCACCAGAAAAGATCACTTCCCTTTACCTTTTTTGGATCAAATAGTGGATAGACTTACTGGGCACAAATATTTTTGCTTTTTAGATGGATATACCGGTTACATCAAATTACCTATTGCTCTTGAGGATCAAGAAAAGACAACATTTGCTAGTCCTTTTAGAACTTTTTCTTTTCAAAGAATGCCTTTCAGATTTTGTAATGCAGCTGCAACATTCCAAAGATGCATAATGTCCACACTTAGTAAGTTAATTGATGATGGATTGGAAGTATTTTTGGATGATTTCTCTGTATTTGGAACATCATTTGACTCATGCTTAAATTACCTTAAAAAAGTTTTGGAGTTATGCGAAAGGACTAATTTGGTCCTGAATTGGAAGAAATGTCAATTTATGATTGCAGGAGGAATTGTGTTAGGGCATAAAATTTCAGAAAATGGTTATGTAAGCTAACCCTGAAAAAATTCAAGTTATATCTAAACTAACACCTCCTACTAATGTAAGAGAGGTTAGGAGTACCCTACAAAAATCCAAGTTATATCTAAACTAACACCTCCTACTAATGTAAGAGAAGTTAGAACAAAAATTCAAGTTATATCTAAACCAAGACCTCCTACTAATGTAAGAGAGGTTAGAAGTTTTCTTGGACATGTTGGATTTTACAGGTGTTCTATTAAGTATTTTTTAAAAATTACTAAACCTCTATGCCAACTTTTAGAAAAGGACAAGAAATTTGAATTTAAAAAGTTGTTTAAATGCCTTTGAGTTATTAAGGAAAAAAATAATCACAGCCTCTATTATAGTTTCACCTAACTGGGAGAAACCAATTGAACTGATGTGTGATGCTAGTGATTATGCTATTGGAGCTATTCTTGGACAAAGGTATGAAAAGATTCTTAAAGTTATATACTACGCTAGTAAAACTCTTAATGATGCACAAATTAACTATGTTGTTATTGAAAAAGAGTTACTAGCAATTGTGTATGCTTTAGATAAATTCAGATCTTATTTAATTGGAGCTAAATGCATTGTGCATACTGATCACTCTGCTATTAAATATCTGATGCAAAAGAAGGATGTTAAACCAAGGTTGATTAGATGGATACTTTTTATGCAAGAATTTGATCTTGTGGTTATTGATAGAAAGGAAACTGATAATCAAATTGCTGATCATTTGTCTAGATTAGAAAATCAAGAATTATTAGACACTGATAATGAAATTACAGACAGTTTCCCTGAAGAACAACTTTATAATATTAATGAGTGGAAAATACCATGGTATGTTGATATTGTTAATTATATTGTAAGTGATATTTTGTCACCTATGCTGACATTGCAACAACAAAGAAAATTCATTCATGATGTGAAAGCATATTTTTGGGATGATCCTTGTTTATATAAACAATGTGAGGATCTTATTATGAGAAGATTTGTACCTTATGAAGAAACTGAGCTGATCATTAAGAAATGTCATGATTCTAAATTTGGAGGACATTTTGGGATTGATAAAACTGCTTATAAAATTTTACAAGCTAGATTTTATTGGCCTACCATCTTTAGAGATGTTTATAGATACATAAAAACTTGTGATCGATGTCAACAAGTAGGCAATATATCTAGAAGAAATGAAATGCCTCCGAATTTCATGCTAGAAGTTGAGATCTTTGACGTTTGGGGATTAGATTTTATGGGACCATTTATTCCTTCATTTTGAACTTATATATATTAATTGCAGTAGACTACGTGTCTAAGTGGATTGAAGCACAAGCTTTACCATAAGTTGAGATCTTTAACGTTTGGGGATTAGATTTTATGGGACCATTTATTCCTTCATTTGAGCTTATACATGTTAATTATAGTAGACTACGTTTCAAAGTGGATTGAAGCACAAGATTTACCTTGTTGTGACGCTAAAAGTGTTTCAAGATTTGTTTTTAAGTGGATTGAAGCACAAGCTTTACCTTGTTATGATGCTAAAAGTGTTTCAAGATTTTTAATGAAAAGGATTGAAGCACAAGAGAACTTATATATATTAATTGCAGTAGACTACGTTTCTAAGTGGATTGAAGCACAAGATTTACCCTCATTGTGACACTAAAAGTGTTTCAAGATTTTTGAAGAAAAATCTTTTCACTAGATACGTAATGCCTAGAATGATTATTACTGATGAAGAATCCCATTTTAGAAATAAATACATTCAAAGATTAACAGAAAAATTTAATATTATTCATAGAATCTCTACTTCCTATCATCCTCAAACCAGTGGGTTAGCTGAAGTTTCTAATAGATAGATCAAAGAAATACTTGAAAAGACTGTAAACCCTAGTAGAATAGATTGGTCCACTAGATTGAATACTGCATTATGGGCTTACAGGACTGCTTATAAAACTCATATTGGAATGACTCCTTACAGACGAATTTTTGGAAAAACTTGTCACTTACCAGTAGAATTGGAGCATAAAGTATATTGGGTGATTAAAGAATTTAATTATAATTTGAAAGATGCTTGTAAGAAGAGATTGTTACAATTAAATGAATTGGAAGAATTAAGAAATGAGTCTTATGATAACTTAAATGAATTGGAAGAATTAAGAAATGAGTCTTATTATAACAACTTAAGAAGAGATTGTTACAATTAAATGAATTGGAAGAATTAAGAAATGAATCTTATGATAATGCAAAAATTTATAAGGAAAAATTAAAGTTATGGCATGATCAAAAGATTAACCAAAAGAACTTTGAACAAGGACAAGAAGTTTTGCTTTACAATACAAGGCTGAAGTTATTCCCTGGGAAATTAAAGTCTCATTGGTTAGGACCCTTTACTGTGACTCAAGGAAATCGTATGAATTGGAAGAATTAAGAAATGAATCTTATGATACGACAGAATTTATAAGGAAAAACTAAAGTTATGGCATGATCGGAAGATTAACCAGAAGAACTTTGAACCAGGACAAGAAGTCTATTTTACAACACTAGGTTGAAATTATTTCCTGGGAAATTGAAGTCTCGTTGGTTAGGGCCCTTTACCGTGACTCAAGTTTATACTTACGGAGCTGTTGAAATTGAAGATCAGAAGACGGGAAATAGATTTAAAGTAAAAGGAAATAGATTAAAACCATATTATGAGGGTTAAAGACAAAATTTTAAAGAGGTTTTAATGATTAGTTAACCTGAATGACACTTGAATAGGTTGGGCTGACAACGTTAAACCAAGCGCTTTATGAGAGGCAGCCCATATTTATCTTTTCTTTTATCGCTATTATAGTAGTTTTTATTTGAAATTATCGTTAGTTTGTGGTAGTATTAAATTTTAATACTCTTATTTACCCTTGAAACATCTTAAAAATTGGATCCATGAAGAAAAATTGGAACGCATTCGGANATTACTTGAATTTTTTCTAAAAATCTCACTATGATATTTATCCAAATCAAATTTATAGTATTTCTGAATTAAAATGTTACTGCAGTAAATCATAACTTTTATATAGTACTAAAATTACTTGAGGACAAGTAATAATTAAGTTTGGGGGATCTGACCAAAGGAAAATATGTTGAGATTTTCATACCTATTTTACACTATTTTTGATGATATTGCCCTTCAAAGGAAAATATGTTGAGATTTTCATACCTATTTTATACTAATATTGATGATATTTCACTTTAAAGAAGAAAAATTTGTTGAGATTTTCATATCTATTTTATACTATTTTTGATGATATTGCACTTTAAAAAAAATATGTTGAGTTTTTCAAGCCTATTTTATATTATTTTTGATGATATTGCACTTTAAAGATGTAGTACTAAAATTACTTGAGGACAAGTAATAGTTAAGTTTGAGGGATTTTGACCAAAGGAAATATGTTGAGATTTTTGTACCTCATTTATACTATTTTTAATGATATTGTACTTTAAAGAAAGGTATTTTTGATGTTTTATTGCAGGAATGTTGAATTAAGGTCAGTGGAGCAAAAAGATGAAAAAAAGAGCGAATTTGGAGCAAAAAGGACCTAAATGTGGAGAATTGCACTAGGGCGCCTATAGCGAGCTTTTCCCGAGGCTACAAGAAAAAATCTCCAGAAGGTCGCCGACGGCGCCATCGAGGCCTCCGACGGCGGGATCGACGGTTATGTGTACTTGTATAATGGATAAGGCTGGATTTTGGAGAGGTGCATAAGCAATTCTTGGGAAAACTCATCCACATCTTTAAAGAGAAGATTTTGGTCGAAAATAAAAGTGTCCTGGAGGTTAGATAGGTTACATTAGTGTGTAGAGAGCTTGCTAGAGCATGTAAATATGAGGAATTCTTTGAGAAATTGTAAGAGTGGAGGGAAAGTGAGAGATTTCTTCTTCCTTGCTACTTCGAAGAGGAATTCGGTGTGCTGTAAAGAAAGGAAGAGATTCAGAGGAACTTCGAGGAGTGTTCTTCGAGAGAAATTTAGAGATAAGTTATTTNGAGAGTCTAGAAGCCTTGGAGGTTACCATTAGTGTATAGAATTTCCACTAGAGTGTAACAATTGTGAGGAATTCTTCGAGAGATTGTAAGAGTGGAGGGAAAGTGAGAGATTTCCTCCTTCCACTTCGAAGAAGAATTCTGTGTGCTGTAAAGAAAGAAAGAGATTCAGAGGAACTTCGAGGAGCAATATTATGAGGAATTCTTCGAGAAATTGTAAGAGTGGAGGGAAAGTGAGAGATTTCTTCCTCCTTGCTGCTTCAAAGAGGAATCGTGTGCTGTAAAGAAAGGAAAAGATTCAGAGGAACTTCAAGGAGTGTTCTTAAGGGAATTGCTTGTGTTGTAAAGAAAGGAAGAGATTCAGAGGAACTTCAAGGAGTGTTCTTGGGGAGAAATTAGAATTTTGTGTGTTGTAAAGAAAGAAAGAGATTCAGAGGAACTTCGAGGAGTTTGCTTGTGGAGGAATAAATTCTGTGTGCTGTAAAGAAAGGAAGAGATTCAGAGGAACTTCGAGGAGAGTTCTTGGGGAGAGAAAGAGATTGTAAGAGTGGAGGGAAAGTGAGAGATTTCTTCCTCCTTGCTGCTTTGAAGAGGAAGTTTGCGTGTTGTAAAGAAATGAAGAGATTCAGAGGAACTTCGAGGAGTGTTCTTGGGGAGAAATTAGAGATAAGTTATTTACTTGTTGTAGTTTGTATGACTTTGATTTTATATATGAATTCTGAGTTTTGTTGTGTTCTCCCCATGAGTTCTGAGCAGTTTTCGCTATCTTTCTCCTTGTCTTGAGATTTGTAAAATGGTGATTTGAATTGGTGAAGCCATGAAAATGATTAAGAAGTTGTGATGATCTTTTCACTTAGATCTTAATTTACTTTCAATCTGGCCAATTCATTTGTTAAAATATGTTGAGTTTTACAACTAAAGTAAAGATTACATCCAAGATTCAGGGATATCAAAGCCTTGGAAGTTGGGTGCAAATAAATAAGGAAATAATATTATCGGGCGTAGAATTGGAGACTTTAGAGTGATAGAATAAAATCCCCAATTTGGTCCTATTGTTTGGGTGCTGAAGTGTAGATGTTAGCCCTCGGGTGAGGGGAACGTGGGAGCTCTAAAGTGAGAGTCGGTATCCTCCCAACCTATCCGCATATTCAATAAATAAGCGTAGGATTAGTCAATGTTCTTTATGCCTGGACCAAAGGGTAAAGAATAAGTATGCTCCCATGCATAGGATTAGTCAATGTTCTTTATGCCTGGACCAAAGGGTAAAGAATATGTATGCTCCTACTTGGCACAATATAAATTGAACTAATTCATTTTATCCATTCACTGTAATTTCTTGACAAGGAGAGTAGGATTAGTCAATGTTCTTTATGTCTGGACCAAAGGGTAAAGAATAGGTATGCTCCTATTTAAAACAATAAAATTTGAACTAATTCACTTTATCCATTCATTATAATTTCTTAACAAGGAGAAGGATGTTTTCCTATATATTGAATATCACTTTTAAACCTTCATTAGTATCATTAGTTATTTAATAGTTATTAAAATTACATATTTATTTCAATTTTCTATTAGTGACAGATAAACAAATTGAACTTCGTTGTTGCAATTAAAGTATTGCTTTTCTAAATCTAATAGATGACAGATAAGCAATTTGAATTATATTGTTGTGATTAAGTGTTGATTTTCTAAAATCTTAGTTCATAGATAAGCAATTTGAATTATATTGTTGTGATTAAGTATTGCTTTTCTAAAATCTTAGTTTGTAGTCATAAGCAAATTGAATTCCATTGTTGCGATTAAGTATTGCTTTTTCTAAAATCTTAGTTTGTAGTTCTAGAAATTGAACTTCGTTGTTGTGATTAAATTATTGTTTTTCTAAAATGCTTAGTCTGCAGTTCTAAACCACTCCCTGTAGGATCGATATCTAGGACTCTATTAGAGCCCTATATTACTGGAGCAATACGTATACTTGTGTTAATAAGTATGACTTTACAATTATTGAATATTTATTACGTCCATATTTATCTTATATTTTTAAGAATATATAAAGTCGCTGGTTAACGACCTAAACCCTCACATCTTCCAGGCTATTTATGTGATTGTTTCACATAAATATAAGCCCTAAAAAAATAAAAATTATCAGGATGAAACATTTAAATAAATTTTCCTCAAAACTAAAGCCAAACAATAGGATAAACTGGGAAATCACCGAGGTTATCCTCCTGTACAATGAAACCCCCTAGTTCTTCCTCCTTTGGATTCCAAAACAAAATGCTCCAAATTTGAACCAATCCCTTTTCGCACCTCTTCGTCCAATCTCGTTGAAACGTCCTATCCTTTTGAGATCTCTGAAGATAATATTTCTTGATTTTTATTAAGAGTTTTCTTAGGTGACTTCAGTCATTTAAGATGTAATTCACTATATGGGCTTGCCCTTATATTAAGCTTTTCTAAACCCAGCTTAATATATACCCTGTTTAATTCTTTATATTAAATAAGGAAAATTGTTGGCAAATAAAACGGTTTCGCAGACCAAACAGACGTCATACATTTCTTTGTTTATTTGATCAAGCCTCACCCTCAAGTCTTGTGTTTATCCTTCAACATAGATACAAGATTTGAGGTATAATGATCTTTCATTTAAACTATGAAAAATATGAGGTTAGTTTGAATTCATATTTTTCTAAACTTAAAAGTCCTTCCGAAGCGAGTGATGGGATTCTGATTCGTGCTGAGAGCTTCTTACGGGCAACTCCTCAACTTTTTAGTGTCGATAACTTCTGTTAACTCTGCAGGGGAAGAGCTTCTCTTTCCATTTAAATCAGGAAAATACTATCTTCATATATCGGTAATGTGTTCATGTCCCTCATGGACCAAATTACCCTTCTTCCGTTGACCTACTTACTCATTTTTGACTTAGGAAAGTACAATCAGCTCTTTGGACTTCAGGACTGTCCGTTCACCTACTTTACCTATTAAGGACTCTTTAAATCTTCTTATGGGGGTTTCGTCGAAACCCCAATAGGTGTGTCAGTGGACTAGTTCCACCTGGGCATTCTATGTTGCTAAATGGATCCCGCACTGGGTCCTAAACACTTCACATCTCTCTTTCAAGTTTGATTTGCTAGCTTACAAACTAAATCAAATTTGTGTCGTGCTGCGCGCACTTCAAAATTTCCTTATATAAATTAAATGTTTTTTTTTCTTCTAAAACTACCTTCATTAAAAAAGTTTTAAAACTCTCACAAAATTAAATAAAAAAACTTACCCGATCTAAAGTTCAACCTTTACTAATTTTTAGTGCTTGCACTAAGATTATGAGATTTTGGCCATATAACTAACCCCAAAACTTTATGTTTTCATGTTGTTTCAATGGCCTACCCATCGCTGAATTTTTCCTGTAACTTGCCGACAAGCCATGAAGCCCACAACGTTGCTCCCACCATTAAGTTCGGAGCCAGACTTGAAGATCTTGAGGTTATCCTCAAGAAGGCTTCGTTTGTCGTGATGAAAGTCACCACTCCCGAAGTTTAGGAGTCATCTAGTGAGTTCAACCTGAACTATCTTCAGGACTTCCCTTCCTATAAGAAAGCCAAGACTACTGTCGCTGTGGAACTTACCAAGCCTGTTGTCCCCATAGTTGCTAAGGGGAAAGAAGTAATGATCATTGAAGATCTGACTGAGGGATCAGTTGTCCCGCTATCAGTGTTCGAAATTGGGTGGGGTTTAAAGACTACACCACTAACCCGAACTCAAAGGAGGAATCACAACAGGAGAGTTTGAAGGGCTACTAAAGCTCAGACTCCTAAGCAAGTACCTGGTGATGAAGATCCTCACCAGAATGAGTCAAGATTACCGGGAACATACCCACTCTTGTGAGGAAGTAGATTTCATCCTTTGACGGATACCAACGGTTACGAGAGTATCTAGAAAAATTTTGTTCCACTACCATCACTTCATGGACAGGGTGTGGAGAGAAAGAAACATACTCCTCTCACCCGAGTTAGTTAGTTTTTCAGAGTCTAGTCGCCAAAGAAGGTCATTCAGTGAGTGAACTA
This sequence comes from Phalaenopsis hybrid cultivar, assembly GCA_002079205.1. NCBI lineage: Eukaryota > Viridiplantae > Streptophyta > Magnoliopsida > Asparagales > Orchidaceae > Phalaenopsis > Phalaenopsis hybrid cultivar. Next base: position 39,326 of record JXCR01141495.1, read on the forward strand.
CTTAAACGAGTGGGACATGCAAGATCCCCTTGCATGAAGAAAGAAATTTTAAAGGACGTCAGATCCCCCAAATAATCTCAAAAGTTAAATAAGGCCTTGCCTACTTGTATTCCTAACTAGTTTAGCTTAGGTAGCAGAGTTGATACCACCATAGTCACCACCGAGTCTGTCGTCTCCAGGACCGCAGGTCGTCGACCGATTAAGTCAAAACAGAGTCCAAGAATCCTACTGATCACCCAGTATAAAGACATCCCTAAAATTTTAAAGGAAAAGACAGAGAACGAAGAACACTACCACAAATATTGATAGCACGGAGGGTAGGATAGGGGTTGCCTCTGCTAGATTGGTTTTCTCATATTCGAGGAAGAAAATCCTCGAACCCCTTACTTTGTATGATTATCTTTTTGCCCCTCTGTGGTCTTATGAATATATTGATTGTGATTTTGTCTACGTTTTAACTGTTTCTAGTGATGATGTAATCGATTATGCCCAATCTAACTTCGATCTAGATCCCCAAAATGATCCTCAAATCATACTTTAGTCCAACAAACTCGCCAACAAGACAGAAGAAGACATTAACGATACCAGCTATGACAACATCGGGTGTGAGGAACCAATCCTCGGGCGCCTTGGTGCACCACTTGTCGTCAACTTACATCTTTCTGAAAAATAAGAAACACTGGAAGAATCAACATTAATACCACAAGAAGAAGAAATTTAAGAAGCAAACTTAAGGAGCGAGAAAGTATTACCCCCAAGAATAGCTCCGACAGACAAAGGAAAATAAATAGTAACTCAAGAAGAACTACCTCCACCTCCACCAGTGGAAGAAACACATAACTAAGAGAAAATTGGAGGACCATACAAAGTGGATTACAACGTGCTAGCTCATCTTAGGAAGTTGCCAGCCCGATTAAGCATCTATGACGCTCTCATCCTATCAAAGTAGATGAGAGAGTCTCTGGTTAGAGCATTGCTCGACCCAGAGATTTGCTTAGCTCAGTTGGTCAGTGCATCCTCAGATGACGTTTGTTCGTTGAGAGAACAACCTGAGATAACCTTTACAGATGAAGACTCGCTGCTCGCTGACCGTAATTGTCCGCTCTACATCCTCATTAACATCGGCAGATTTGTGTTTTCCATGATTTTAGTAGATCTTGGAGTATCACTCAAGTTGATGAGTCTATGAACATTGACCAATTTGGACATTGAAGCACAGAAGCTTACGACCGATAAAATGATGTTAAGAGGATTCAACCAAAAGGGAGAGAGAGCCTTTGGAACGATTATATGATTATGAAGGTTAGAGAACTAGCAACAACCGCTAACTTTCATATCATCGATGTCAATACCTCTTTCAACGCTCTACTTGAATGACTGTGGATTCATGAACACAACATGATTTTGTCGTCTCTACACCAATGCATCAATTACTTCAAAGAAGGATAAGAACACTGCATCAAAGGACATCTACAACCGTTTTCAATTCATGAAGTTGGTATTCTACCTACTACGCGCCTCCAAAGAAAACTGTCTTCTCACATAAAATTATAACAAAATAAAAGTGAAGATTCAGAAAAATCACAAAAAAGGGGGCCACTCAACTCCACTTAAGCGATCTTCCACCACTCTTTTACAACAAGTTGGTGGAGGTTCTTTTAGTTTGCGCACTCGAGGTCGAGGCCGGGGATGTGGACGAGCAAGAACTAACTTAATAATTGAACGGACTAAGCCAACCATCAATATCGGTGATGAAGATAGTTCCGAAGACAAAATAATGATGAAAAAATAGAGGAAACTTCGGTACAAAGTATCCTTAGAAGATGCAAAGAAAAGTGAATATGAGAAAATGTACGATTGGATAAACCACTATGTGAACACCAGGACCCTTACTCCGATTCTCTCTGAAAAGGTTGAGAGCTTAGAGGTCAAGGAAGTCTGTAGCATTGGTTTAAAGCCAATAAAATTTTACTGTGCTTTTACCTCTACTAATCTAGAAAATCATGCAAATTTGGATGAAGATCCTAATGAATTAATGGAATTATCTTTTGGTTACTTTTCTCCTTATGTACAAAAGTTAATTCAACAGGGACAATTGCCAAAACAAATGTCAAGATATAAATTACAACTTCTTGAAAAATTATGGAGTGTTCAAAGTCAAACTTCAAACTCAAAAGGGGGTCTCGGATTTGGTACAGTTGGACTAGTTGATAATTCAGAATTTTGTATGGTAGTTACAAGTGAATCAGGAGAGGATTGCCTCGATATAAAGGATGACTCTACTAATCAATTGATAGAAGATGCTCCACCAAAATTTGAGGAGGAAATTAAATCAATGGTTGATGAATTTAAGGAAATTACCCTCGAGACTGAAGAACAACCCCGACCTACATTTATAAGTTCTCTACTTAATGATAAAGAATCACTACAGTTGATCAAGTTGTTAAAAACATTCAAAGATTGCTTCGCATGGAGTTATGATGAAATTCCATGACTATCAACAGAAGTTGCAGTTCATAAACTCAGGGCAGACAGGGATATAACCCTAGTAAAACAAGTTCCAAGAAGAATGCGCCTCAAAATAGAGCAACAAGTCATTGCCGAGGAGAAGAAATTAATAGACGCTAACTTTGTAAAAGAAGAGTAATACATCACATGGTTAGACAACATTTTACCTGTCAAGAAGAAAAATAGACAAATCCATGTTTGCGTCGACTTCAGAGATTTGAATAAAGCATGTCCGAAAGATGAGTTTCCACTACCAATACCAGAAATGATGGCAGAGACTTGAATAAAGCATGTCCGAAAGATGAATTTCCACTACCAATACCAGAAATGATGGAGTCTGTGTCGACTTCAGAGACTTGAATAAAGCATGCCCGAAAGATGAATTTCCACTACCAATACCAGAAATGATGGTGGATATGTCTTCTACACATGAAATCTTCTCTTTCATGGACGGATCATTGGGATATAACCAAATCAAGATGGCTCCCGAAGATGCAACACTTGCAGCCTTCAGAACATTGATTGGAATTTTCTGCTACAAAATGATGTCGTTTGGGTTAAAGAATGCCAGAGCAACATACCAATGTGCAATGACGAAAGTTTTCCACAACCTCATTCACAATCAAGTGGAATGCTACGTGGATGATTTGTTCATCAAGAGCAAATGAATAATAGATCATTTGCATGATTTGAGGACCGTGTTCGAATAGCTACAATGATATGACCTTAAAATGAATCCCTTAAAGTGTGCCTTTGGTGTTACATCCAGGAAATTTCTAGGATTCGTTGTCCATCATCGGAACCGAGATCAACCCAGATAAGATTAAAGTTATCTTGGAAATGCCACCTCATAAAACCATAAAACTACTACGTTCCTTCCAAGGAAAGTTGGCATATTTGAGATGCTTTATTTCTAATCTCTCTGGTAGGTGTCGGCCCTTCTCAGCATTAATTAAAAAGGACGTCAAATTCATTTGGGAAGAGAAATGCCAGCGGCTTTCGAGGACATTAAATAATATTTAATGCCACCTCTTATTTTTGCAGCCCCTATCCCAGGGAAACCTTTGATACTTTATACCGCGACCTTAGATGACTCTTGTGGAGACCTACTAGCCCAAATCAACAACGAGGGTAAAGAAAACACACTCTACTACTTGAGTCGTCGTCTAATATCGACGGAATTAAGGTATCCACCTGTTGAGAAGCATTGTCTAGCGTTAATTTTTACCGCCCAAAAGCTTTAACATTACATGCTTTCTCATAAGATTAACCTAATCTCAAAAGTTAATCTATTGTAGTGCTTGATGACCCAACCAACACTCTCTGGACGTCTAGCAAGATGGTCGATGATCTTATTGCAATTTGATATAACTTTTGTTCCCCTCTGTGCTATCAAGGGAAAAACTCTAGCAGACTTTCTCGCTATGCACCCACTGCCAGCTGGGTCCCCTCTCAATGATGAATTGTCAGATGAGCAGATACTACAAATGGAATTCTCTAGTGTGCGACACTGGAAAATGTACTTTGATGGTACTTCATCAGCCAAAAAATATAAAGGAACAGGCACCGTCATACCGGGCAAATCAAGGATCGGTTTGACCTTTATCATGCAAGATAATGGTATGTTGAGGTTCTCATACCACCTGACAGAGCCATGCACTAACAACGAAGTAGAATATGAAGCCCTGATCATCGGATAAGAGTTGGAAATCTCAATGGATATAACAAATATTGTCATCTACAGTGACTCTCAACTTGTCATCCAACAAGTCTCTGGACAATACAAAATTCTGAAACCATAACTAGAAGAATATCACTGGTACGTAATGAAGCTACTGGAGCAAATTTCCTACCTCACTTTCTACCGGATTTCTTGTGGAGATAATGCCCATTTCAACGCTCTAGCAAAACTTGCTAATGAATTGGCATGTCCCCTGGAGGATTCCATTGAAATCACAGTACAATGAAGATAAGTTTTGTCTTGAATCAACTTTAAAACTCTACACAAGCTCAAAAAAGAAGAAGAAACAATGATTGCGGCTGTGGATATCAACAAAAATTGGTGAAAGCCATTGATAGAATATTTCCAAACTGGAAAGATGTCAGAGGACAAGTCAGCGGCACACCATATCACAAAGAGGGCTATGTCGTATGCTCTAGTGGGTGATGCCCTCTACATAAGATCATTCGATCAGATGTGGCTACGATGCCTAAGCAAAGCTGAAGCCTGAAATATTGTCAAAGAAGTACATGTTGGATTGTGTGGCGCTCACCAGTCAAGACCAAAAATAAAAATAAAGATCAAAAGACTCGGATATTATTGGTCAACAATGATGTCCGACTGCATGGATACAACTAGAAAATGTCACTAGTGCCAAGTGCATGGAGTGATCTTGCACCAACCTTCGAATGTCCTACATCCAACCGTTGCTTCATGGTCATTCAAGTGTTTGGGCACGAACATAATAGATCCGATAGAACCTCCATCTTCCAAAGGACACAGGTTTATACTTGTTGCTATAGATTACTTCTCCAAATGGGCAGAGGCAATGCCGTTACGAGAGGTTACAACACTGCACGTCCTTCAATTCCTTAAGATCCAAATCATCTATCGTTTTAGAGTGCCGTGGAGAATAATTTCTGATAATAACAAAGCTTTTAAAAGCACAAAAATCAATAATTTCATCAAAAGACATGAGATAAATTGGAGATACTCTACAATTTACTATCCCAGAGCAAACAGATTGGCTGAAGCCTTCAATAAGATGCTGGTACAGATTTTAAAGAAAACACTGGATGAGAACAAAAGGTACTGGCACCAAAAATTATTAGAAGTTTTGTGGGCCTATCGGACAACGTTCAGGACTCCCACTCAGTGTACACCCTACATGCTCGTGTATGGGTCTGAGGTCGTACTACCACTAGAAGTTCAAATATCGTCTCTCAAAGTCGATGTTGCCAACCAACTAACAATAGAAGAAAGTGCAAAGCTCAGGCTCGAGGAACTAGAGAGTTTTGAAAGAAAAAGACTTGAAGCACAATAACATTTGGAACTTTACCGGGCAAAGATGGTACAAGCTCATGAAAAATTGGTCCGCCCAAAGATATTCAAATTTGGTGACCTCATCCTCGTGCTCAAAAGATCTATTCTTTCGCATCGCAAGATGGGTGGAAAATTTGAGCCAACTTGGGAGGGACCATTTGTTGTTAAAAAGGTCTAAGCAAGAGGAGCCTACCAGTTAGAAGACTTTCGGGGTGAAAGACCCATGCTACTAATCAACGGACGATACTTGAAGACATACTACACAACCTGATACTGCTTGCCTTCACTTGATTTGAAAATTTGAAATTTTGATTATTTTTGGGTTATCTACTTGGCCAAACGTCTGTGACCGGATCCAAAATTTTTGTAATGAAATTAACCTCAATATAATGAAAATTTTTTAAAATTACACACTTAAATTTTCTCTTTTTTAACTTAATAAGCTACTAAATTAAACAAAATTCACACATAAATAAATGATCTCTTCACTAAAATAAACTAAAATTTCCTTTAAGAAATACTTTGTTTTGTTCTTGTTCATGCTACGTTTCAGGCCACTGACATTTTTCCTGTCGTCTGCAGAGAAATGTCAGGTCAGAGGTTGATCTTTGCCTTCAAAGATGGCTGGAATCTCACACTAAATGAAGAAATGGTGTCGTAGGGTGACACTGTAGATTTCGACATGGAATTTAACTAGGTCGACATGGATTACAAGGAGACTTTAATGAACTTTATCAGTTAACGGGAAAAGGAAGGGCTGCCCTCACTACTAAGGGTGGCCACCAAAGATAGTGCGTCACTGAATGGAAAGAACGTGATGGTACAACAGAACTCAATGGAGGGGGGCCCAGCTCTTTACCATCCATGATAGCTATGCCGACTGGGGGCCTAGTTGCTGCTGATAATGAAAGGATATTATTTGCTCCACTACAAAGAACACAACAAAGAAGCACCAGCTGACAAAATTAGAGAGCTTTCTTACAAGAAGAGAAGAGACGCCAGAAAGAGACAGACAACTTGCTCACCGCTATTCTTGAGGGACATATTTATGATCCGAGCATGAAAGAGACCTCCTCCAACCAACCCGCTATTGATGAGGAGTCTGAGTTTGTTACAAAGAAAAAAATACTACCAACTTCAGGGGTTCTGTGTATTGGTTTCCCTACCTACAATGTTGAAGTACCTGCACGAGTGTCAGCTACAGGGGCATTCGTGGAGTGCACGGACTGCAATGTCCTACATCTACAACACTACAACACATTATAGGAATATGCATCTACCGATGATGGATCTCAAACCGCTGATTACCTGATAAAGGCAGAGCCATATGTCCCAATGGATGCAGAGACGTATATTTTGAGGGGTACAAAGCCAAACGTCCTGTCAGACCCAGAATCATACATTCCATTAGAGTCAGAGATAACACTAGCTTGGGTTCCCGCTGATATTCAAATGAGGGATTACCTATGACAAATGTCGACTCCTAGTATGATGGAATCTTATAAAATGAGCAAAGTAAATAAAAGAGACTTCGAATTCTATGAAGAAGTAAAGGGAAAATTCATCAACATGCTGGAGGGATTAGAACTGTATACCAAGTCTTCTAAGAGACTGACGAACAAAGTATTCTTGACTGCATTTTTAACCTAAGGAACAGAGGTCGAGTAGGTTTACTTATGGAAAGGACCTATTCCGAGCCAAGGAAATGGATGCGAGGAAACAGGAGGATTACTATCCAGTGTGGCTGCTGCTACAACTTAACAAATGATAGACAAGGGAATCTTCCTGGGATCCTCAAACATGATGAAGTAGATCCACTACCTCCAATGATAAAGTGGATAATCAAAAGAATGGTCAGATGGAATATTCTACCTGCTACCTGCATTCCAAATAGTTGTATTATCAACATCTACAATGAGGGTGATTGCATAGCTCCACACATCGATCATCATGACTTTGTGAGACCTTTTTGTACGGTCTATGAGTAAGATAAACTTCTTATTTCAGAAAGAAATTGACATCATCGGCCCTGGTGAGTTCAGAGGCTTTGTAGAGATTCCCTTACCAGTTGGCTCAGTGCTTGTTCTCAAAGGCAACGGTGCAGACGTTGTTAGGCATTGCATTTCAGGAGGGCAACACTGCATGGTGTCCTGTCTTTCCGACGGATGAACAACAACAAAATGGCATATGGGTTTCAAGCAGATCTAGAGCTAGAGGAACTACTAGCTTGTGAGCTATGAGAGGGTTGAACCTTTAAGCACATGCGAAGTGAACTCTTTCCCTGAAGCGTGGCTTAGAAGGTCAGCTCGATCAAGAGCTCATCACAGCAGGAACAGACAGTCAAAGGATTCCTTTCTACTTTACTACATTACAGTAATTTGATATGTATCAGAGATGCTCAACCTATGATTTGTACATGGTGTGAGATAATTTGGATGTACTTTGATGCATTTTTCATATTATACTTTTTGAGACTTTGGCCTACACTTGATCTGTAACGTTTTGTTGGAAAAGATTAACAAAGTTTCGTTTAGAAATGTTTCTTTTTGTCAAATGCCTTTTGTGTGATGGATGGAAGCCACTAACCACACATTGGTTCAAAATTACAATGAACAAAGAACAAAACAATAAACAAACAAAAATTTAACTATAATAAAATTTAAATAAAAACAACCAATAAACAAACAACAAAACAACTCTCTCTTAAAAAAATCAACGAACTAAAATCAAATTTTGAAAACATATTTTGAAAAATTAATTGTGATAAAAAAATAAGAAAAGACAATAAAACTGTTGAGTGGATTCTCTCAATTTTGAGGTCTCATACTCTTCACTCACATAGCACAACTATCCTTGTCTGCATTAACTTTTCACATCCCCGTGGAGTTGCACATTTTGCACAAAGCCCCATGAAATTCTACATATCTTCCTAAAAAATGTCAGCCTTTTTCACATAACACATATCTTTTAGTTCAACACCATCAAGTCTCATTTTTGAATCAGTCCTTAACTTCTGATTCATTACTTTTAAGGTTGGTCCTTACCTTCTGACGCTCCCTTTTAAGATTGATCCCTACCATTCAATCTTTATTTTTGAATCAGTCCCTAATTTCTGATTCACTACTTTTGAGGTCGGTCCTTACCTTCCGACACTCTCTTTGAGATGATCCCTACCTTTCAATTCTCATTTTTGGATCAGACCTTAACTTCTGATTCACTACTTTTGAGGTGGGTCCTTACCTTCTGACGATTCGTTTTCAGATTGATCCCTACCTTTCAATCCTCATTTTCGAATCAGTCCATAATTTTTTATTCTCTAATTTTGAGGTCGGTCCTTAACTTCCGACACTCTCTCTTGAGATTGATCACTACCTTTCAATCCTCTTTTTTGAATCAGTTCTTAACTTTTGATTCACAACTTTTGAGGTCAGTCCTAACCTTCTGATATTTTCTCTTTAGACTGATTTTATCTTTCAATACTCATTTTTAAATCAGTCTCTAACTTCTGATTCACTACTTTTGAAGTCGGTCCTTAACTTCCAACACTCTCTTTTGAGATTGATCCCTACCTTTCAATCCTCATTTTTTAATCAATCCCTAATTTCTGATTCACTATTTTTGAGGTCGGTCCTTACCTTATGACACTCTATTTTGAGATTGATCCCAACCTTTCAATCTTATTTTGAATCAATCCCTAATTTCTGATTCACTACTTTTGAGGTCGGTAATTACCTTTCGACACGCTCTCTTGAGATTGATCTTACCATTCAATACTCATTCTTTAATCAGTCCCTAACTTTTGATTCACTACTTTTGAAGTCGGTCCTTACCTTCTAACGCTCTCTTTTAGTATTGATCCCTACCTTTCAATCCTCATTGTTGAATCAGTCCCTAATTTTTGATTCACTACTTTTGAGGCTGGTCCTTACCTTCCCACACTCTCTCTTGAGATTGATCTTACCTTTCAATCCTCATTTTTGAATCAGTCCCTAACTTCTGATTCACTACTTTTGACGTCAGTCCTTACCTTCCGGCACTCTCTTTTGAGATTGATCCCTACCATTCAATTCTCATTTTTGAATCAGTCCTTAACTTCTGATTCACTACTTTTGAGGTTGGTCCTTACCTTCTGACGCTCCCTTTTCAGATTGATCCCTATCTTTCAATCCTCATTATCGAATCAGTCCTTAATTTCTAATTCTCTAATTTTGAGGTCGGTCCTTACCTTCCGACACTCTCTCTTGAGATTGATCACTACCTTTCAATCCTCATTTTTAAATCAGTCCCTAACTTCTGATTCACTACTTTTGAGGTCCGTCCTTACCTTTTGACGCTCTCTTTTGAGATTGACCCTTACCTTTCAACTCTCATTTTTGAAACAACCCTTAATTTCTGATTCACTACTTTTGAGGTCATTCCTTAATTTCTGCCAGTCTCTCTTGAGATTGTTATCTACCTTTCAATTATCATTTTCAAATGAGTCCTTATGTTCTAATTCACTACATTTGAGGTCGTTCCTTACCTTCTGTCGCTCTCTTTTGAGATTGATCCCTACCTTTGAACTCTCATTTTTGAATCAGTCCTTAATTTCTGATTCACTACTTTGAAGTTCGGTCTTTACCTTGTGACACTCTCTCTTGAGATTGATCACTACCTTTCAATCCTCATTTTTGAATCAGTCGTTAACTTCTAATTCACTACTTTTGAGGTCGATCCTTACTTTCTGACTCACTCTTTTGAGATTGATCCCTACCTTTCAAACCACATTTTTGAATCAGTCCCTAATTTCTGATTCACTACTTTAGAGGTCAGTCCTTACCTTCCAACACTCTCTCTTGAGATTGATCACTACCTTTCAATCCTAATTTTTGAATCAGTCCTTAACTTCTGATTCACTACTTTCGAGGTCAGTCCTTACCTTCCAACACTCTCTCTTCAGATTGATCTTACCTTTAATCTTCATTTTTGAATCACTCCCTAACTTCTAATTCTCTACTTTTAAGGTCGGTTCTTACCTTCCAACACTCTCTTTTGAGATTGATCCCTAACTTTCAATTCTCATTTCCAAATCTGTCCCTAACTTCTGATTCACTACTTTTGAGGTCGGTCCTTACCTTCTGACGCTCTCGTTTGTGGTTGATCCTTAACTTTTAATCCTCATTCTGGGATCAGTCCTTAACTTCTGATTCCTTTCCTTTTGTGGTCGTTTCTTAACTTCCAAACCTTTTCTAAAATTTATACCTAAATTTCCAATCCCGCCCCGGGGTTAGCACTTACACGTTGATTCCCATCTTCTATAAATACCTAAAATTTGAAACTCAAAACCCACTCTCCTATCCCTAATGAGAGTTCCTACCTCCTGATCTCGATCAAATATTCACCTGCTATATTCCCCAGCATAAATAACTGTCACTCAAATTATACACTCCTTCTATGTCTGTTGACTTAGGAGTTCGTATTGGTTTTGTTGATCACGTTGATCAACGCCAATGCGCGCGGAGTACTTGGCCAGCACACCACACCTATTGGGGGTCCATTTGTTGACCTCACTTTTGGTTGTAGTCTAGTCTTCCTCTTTAGTAACCTAAGGTCTAGCCAAAGGACTTTTCTATTTACTATTTTTAGAAAACTAGAAAAGAAACCCTCACCATTAGAAACTCTAAACTATTCTTTACTCAACTTGAAGCTCTACGTACTGGTCCAAACCTCTAGCACTTAGTAGGTGGGATCACTATGATGGAGCTCAAGGAAAGTTCCCAAAGGACTGTTGGACCTTAGGGTTGGCCCTCGGTGTTGGTCTAGAGCTAAGGCACTCACCAACAATTACCTCACTCACAATCACTCATTACCCTAAACCAAAAATTTTCTTAACTTTGATTCCTTAATCCCTTAGGAGACTCATGTAGATGGTCCCCTAAACCCACTGGCCCTGAGCTAGGGTTTAGCTAAGACCAGTACATTGTGGACCTAAATGGGGTTCCCATTGGTCCATAGCTCATTTATGGTGGTTGGCATCCCAATTCTACCAAAAATACCCAATTTGGCCTTTTGCCCTAAACTCCCCCCGAAATTACCTAAATACCCTTGAAACCCTAAATTTGGCCAAAATTCTCAAATTTACCCAAAATACCCAAATTTATTCAAAAATCATTTCAAACCTTTTGAAAATACCCAAATTATCCAAAATCAACTAAAAATTGCCAGATTACCAAAATACCCCTCAGCCCAAAATTCCACAAATTCCCAAAGATCCCAAAAATTTCTAAAACCTTCCAAATATTCCTAATTTCATTTTTTTTCAACTACCACATGACCCAATTTGGCCAATTTGACTATCTTTGTCCAAAACCCCCAAGTTGCCCTAAAAAGACTCAATCTCCCCAAATCCACCTCAAATGTCCATCAAATTGGTCTCAATTTCCCCTAATTTCAATCCTAAACATAAATTCACCTTCCATGTGACCAATTTAACAAAATCCAAGCTTAATTGGCCCATGATTTGAGCCCAATTTTGATTTAAGTCAAAACCCCAATTTTGGCCACATGACCTAATCTCACCCAATTAAACCCATAGCCAACTCAATTTGCCACAATTTATGTTGAAAACTCTTCATAATATTCTTAAACATCAAAAGTGACCTTCAATTGGCCATAGTGAAGCCTCAATTTTGTTTAATTTCAACCTAAGTCAAAATCCCAAATTTTGCCCCAAATTAGCTATGCCTCCAAATTTCACCAAATTGATTGCCTTAACCCCAAAATTGGCACCCTATTCATGTTAAAAACTCTTCATCACATTCCTATTGACCACTCCTTAATATTAATTTGGATTTATACCAAGCCTAGCCCAATCTAAACCCAAGTCTAGCCCAAATTCACCAAAATTCCAAAATCCTCCAAATTGACCCTCCAATTGAACTCAATATCATTTCAATACTGCACCAAATCTTCATTACAATCATCTACACAATGTTGATCAATAAATTGGGCTCAAGGTCGTGGCTAGCCTACCCAAGTTTTGGTCATTTGAACCCACATTGCACCCATGCACTAATGTTAGCCTAACCACCCGAAAGCCACTAAATTAATAACTCCACAACCATTAGTTGGACCCTAGCGACCAATATAAACTCCATAAAACCACCTATGCTAAGCCATGGACCAAAGGTTCCCTAAATTAAGGGATTTGGTTTCCAAAATTGCTTAAGCTTAAGATTTCTTTGCCAAAATAAAGCCCAAACCCATTTAATTGCTGTAACATATTCCTATGAGGTCCCTGAGCCCTCTATCTACCTCCCTTGGCCTGGCTGGCCGGCATAGTAACCGGAGAAGCCAAAATCAAAGGTCACCCCTCTTAAAATTCACCGAATTCAAACCTAGAGGCCAGTTCACCCAATTTAAATGTTAGGGCTTGTCTGCCAAAGCAAGCATTTTTACCCCCCAATTGGCCATGACAGCCACCCCAAACCCATTTTTATAAAAAGCTCACCTCCAAGGCTATGGAGGTAGAAAATTTTCTCAGAGAGACCCCTCCAAATTGCTCTCCGAGACTCTTTGAGACCTCCTCAGCTCAAGCCAACCACTTTCTCCCACTAGTTCCCACTGTGGAAGCTCAATTTTGAGCACAAACGTCTGCCAAAAACCAGGACAGAGCTCACCACATCTCCATAGTCCATCAAACTCAAATTAAATTCACCTACACCTTCACCACAATGAACGAAGGAGAAGCCCCATCAAATCCCCCTTCCACAGAGACCCTAGCATAGCTCTAGAACAACACCTGAAATCGGGCTTAGTCGAACTCATATCTAGACCTTGGACCACAGCAAGAGGCTCAATCCCTAGCCTCCTTGGACATCCACAAATGTTTCAAGCACCTCTTATTGAAGCTTCCCTTCTCAAAGCCAAGGTATTGATCTCCTCCTATTCTCAAGCCTCTTTTCACTCTCCATTTGTTTAGAGTTGATTTAATGGCATCTTAATCGTATAGATATGATTTACTAATCAAGACGAGTACTTTAAAAACATTTTCATTCAATTTGGTTAAGAAATGAGAGATTTATCAAGCTTTAAAAATGGGTGGTTCTTGGGTTAGACCATCGAGGATGATGACGGAGCATCGTTGGATTACACGTGTATCAGACGAAGGGCTCTGATTGCATCGGATGGGAGTACGGTTCGAAAAGGCCGGACGTGTGGCTGCTGGCATGGATGTCAGCGTCGAATGGGAGCGCCCCACATGGAGCTTTGGAGAGGCTTAGGATGAGGTGGCGCCGCACTATTTTAGAAAATAGAGATTTTCCTATTTATTTAAATAGCCATAAATTCAAAAATTCATATCTTTGTGTAGAAAAATCACAAAAATAAAATAAAAATACCCTCTTGCTCAGTGAAGAAAGGAGAACAATGTGGAAATAATTTGAGGTCCATTTGTTGCATGTTTTATTTTTAATTAATAAAACATTATTTTGAGTCTTTTGATTCTTCATGCATATAGACATTTCACCATGGCTTCAAATTTTGGCATGTTGTTGCCACTATCTTAAGAAACATTCTCTGATTTTTCTAAAGTCAGAGAAGATCTCTAGACAGAGATCCATAGTTTTCAAGATTATATCTATTATTTGCATAAATGAATCATAATAATTAGCATGTTGCTTAGAAAATTTCAAGAAAATTTTGGAAGGTTAAAAAGACGAGAGAACCCATTAGAAAATATTTCATTGGTTAAGTAATTAAGAATGCACTTAATTTCCAACAACCCTAAAACACAAAAAAAAATTAATTTTGGGTAACACAAACATCTAAATGACTTCATTTTTAATCTCCACCAAAATTCAAAGTTCAAAGAACTCTTCATAAAAATTTCAAAACATTTAGAGCTCATTTAATAACTCAAATTAAATTTTCAAGTTAAATGACATTTTTGGCACTAAAATGATTTTTAATAATTAAAATATAACTCAAAAAATTATAAAAATTTGTTTTTGGAGTCTTCTGTGGTCAAAGGAATTTTATAAAAATAAATTAGAAATTAAAATAAAAATTTCAATTTCAAGCCTCTTTTTAATATTCAAATAATTAAAAAATGATAAAATCACAAAAATAATAAAATTCATGGAAATGTTCTAAATTTTTTTAAGCATTAAGAATAATTGGAATATTTTTTTCTGATTTTCTAAGTAAAGATATTGAATTTTGAAACTTAAAAAATATTTTTTAAAGGCTGAAAAATGAATTTTCACTAAAATAATTCTAATAAATCAAAGAAAAATTAGAAAAATTTAAAATTTGCTTCTCTAGGATCTCTAATCTAAGGGAGATTTTTTAAAAATATAAAACTTAACTTTTCACATTTAAAATATTTAATAAATAAAAAAATAAGCTCTAGAACTTGAAGTAAGTTTAATAATTCAAATAAAACTTAATAAATCATGAAATTTGGTCCAAATGATTCTCTGGTGTAAGTCTACCTCCAATAAAAAGTTCAAGGGATCAGGCTTTGCCTTGGTCAAGTTAAAGAATTTTCTTTGAAAAATCATATTTTTGCATGAAAATAAATATGTAAATTAAATTAAATTTTGAAAAATTATATTTTCTCCAATCATGTCTTAATTGACCCATGAGTGAGGTGGGATAAAAATTCCAAAGTCATTTAGACTAAATTTAATAAATTATGAAGTGATAGGGCATTAGAGGCAAAAATGTAATTTTAGAAATTTAGCCTTAATTAAGATTTAGGCTTAAGATAAAAAGGCAAATGGGTAACTTTGTTGATCCTAATCAAAATATTTGGATGATTGAAACACAAGGAAATAATTGTTAGAAACCAATCTCATTTTTATTAATTAAAGGATGAATTTGTACTCTCCCTATGTTATTAAAATTTGGAGGCCTATTAAATTAAATAATCCTAGACTTAGTGGTATGAATTTGGGTGTTGATAGCTCATTAATTTAAAACCCCTACTTGATGTTCAAACAACATTTAAGTGTTTTGAAAATGAATCATTATCGTCACTTAAAAATTTAACTTCTTTCGAAATACCCAAGATATCCACCTAGGTCCAAAGGGCTTAGTGGTGATCTAAGTTAAACCAAATTTGATTAAATGAGGACTAGAAAAGTGAACATAGCTAAATTTAACACCTTTGAACACCACAAGCCCAAGTTAAAACTCAAATTGGTTAAGTGTTTTAATAACATTAATTTGTCCTTTTAAGGGTCATCACCCATAAAAATTACAAATTGAATCACAAGTGATAACAACCTTACTTATAAGGATAATTGAAACATCAATGTTCACTGAGCATTAAAGTATTTTTATAGGATGAATTTATTAAGTAACATAATAAGTTTAAACGAGCTAGAGACTTTTCACCAGGCAGTAAGAGGGAAGCATGGACCTGCTTTACCTCTGAACCTGCTGGATATCTCGGAGGTCTATTAAACTTAATATGTTTTGCCTAATAAAATCATCCTCAATCAAATTAATAAGGATCCACCAAGATATGGTTTAGAGTGAGGTAGGTCACTAAAACTTTACTTTCCTGCTTCATATAAAATTCCCTCACATGCGTTTTAAGTTTCAGGTGGTAGAACAAGAAAACTCGTCATGTACGCTTTTTACAGTTTACAGTACCGTCTTTCTTGTACTTTACTTTATTTCATGCTTGCAAAACACAAACTTGCAAGCTAAACAGTGATGTCACTCTGCATGAAAATTAAAATTATTAGGATAGCCACAAAACCAAAACCAAAACCAAAACTAAAATCAACCAAGATAAAATTCACCGTCACAACAACCAAAATATAAAACAACTCAAAATTTAATCACAAACATCACACAAAACAACAACTACAACTAAATTAAGACGTCTCTATTGGGTGATCAAGAATCCCTCAGAGGAGGTAACCTATGGTTGCTAAAGAGGCTTCCTACGGTCTAAAATAAAGTACGGAACTCTTTAAGTTGAGTTTAGTAAATTCATTTGGACTAAGTGAATCTAATAGAAAATAGTGGTGCTAGAACGAGGGAACCGTAGGATACTAACCAGTGTCGCTCTAATCAACTTTAACATGCCCCATAAAATTTAAAGAACTTCAACCATAGGGCCACCTGATTTGACATCATAACTTGACACTTAGAAAACTTAAACTTGTCACGATGAGGAGCTTGGAGCTAGCATGGTGGGCAGCACGATCATCTTTAATAGCAAAACATGTCTTCCCCAGCTAAACCATTCCTTCCTTAGAATTAAACAACTAAGCCATAAGATTTTGAGATTGTCTGCTTATGCAACATAAATCCTCAGCTTATCTTTAGGCCTTTGTGTAACCCTGTTGTACAATATAAGCCCTAACTCATATTAGTATTCTGAGGTTGTCGTTTGTTACGACCTAAACCCTCCCATCTTCCAGGCTATTTGTGTGATCGTTTCACACAAATATAAGCCCTACATAAATAAAAATTGGCAGGATGAAATATTTAAATAAATTCTCCTCAAAACTAAAGCCAAACAATAAGATAAAATGGGATGTCACTGTGGTTCTGCTCCTTGTCCATGATTCCAAGCAATAGGAATGATTCCAAATCAAAATGTTCTAAATTTGAATCAATCTCTTTTCGTACATCTTCGTCCGATCTCGTTGAAAAGTCTTATCCTTTTGAAATCCTTGAAGATAATTTTTCTTGATTTTTATCGAGAGTTTTCTTAGGTGACTTCAGTCATTTAAGATGTAATTAACTATAGGGGATTTGCCCTTATAGAGAAGCTTTTCCGAACCCAGCCTAAAATAAACTCTATTTAAATTTTCATATTAAATAGAGGAAAAGGTTTTCCGAACCCAGCTTAAAATAAACCCTATTTAATTATTTGTATTAAATAGGGGAACTTAAACATAGCTTAATATAAACCTTGTTTAATTATTTATATTAAATAGGGGAAATTTTTGGCAAATAAAACGGTTTCGCAGACCAAACAGATGTCATACATTTTTTAGTTTATTTGATCGAGGCTCATCCTCAAGTCTTGTTTTTATCCTTCAACATAGATACGGGATTTGAGGTATAGTACTCTTTCATTCAAACTATGAAAAATATTAGGTCAGTTTGATTTCATATTTTTCTAAACTTAAATGTCCTTCCGAAGCTGGCAACAGGATTTCGATTCCGTTGACCAACAACTTCTTACGGGAAACTCCTCAACTTTTTAGTGTCGGCATGCATTTACTATTTTGTTTCACCTACAAACATTTTGTAATAAACATTTTAATTACTTGAAAATTTATGTTTGGGGGAAAGATATATTTATTTTAAAAGAAGTAAACTAAATTTTATTTGTCCTCAATTAACTATATTTTTAAAATTAATTTAACATGACCTTGGATATTAGAGTTTAACTTTAATGACTTTATTTATGTTTGTAAATATTTTGGTAAATTTATGTAAAATTTTTTAATAATGAAGTTCAAATCTAAAGTTAAAGATATTTGGTATAAAAAGAAAAGACAATATTTTTCTATTTAAAGTAAAGGAAATTGTATTGCTAAAGTATTATGATTCTTAGAGTTTCATGTAAGAAGAAAAGAATTAGACTTTATGAAAAAAGGTAAAACTAATATGAATTAAAAAAATCAATGGCTAATTTCAAGTTCTTACCTTTATGAAAAAGGTAAAAAACAACTTTCCCACAACAATGAGTTTTTGGTCAAATGAGATGATATAAATGGTTTAAATATGTATTGTGTCAAATATGAGCAATTTTTATTATCTAACTTGATTCAGTGTTATAAAAAATCATTAGCTAATCTCAGTTTTAGTCCCTAACTTTATGGTTAGGCTAGAAGGATACTGGCTATCACTCTAGAGCCCCCGCTTCGCTTCCCCTGAAGGCTAACGCTCGCTTTAGTTCTTAAACACTAAGAACAAATTAGGGATTTTAGTCTGTCACCCTAAAATCTCCAATTCTATGCACAACAATGTATATTTTCCTATTTATTTGCACTTAATTCCACGAATGAAATACTCCTTCATCGAATTAAATGTGATTCTCACTCTTATTGTAGAACTCATACTCCATTTTTTGGATCATATGTTTTACAACATATTTTAATAATTCAATTGGCCAGATTAAAAAGTAAATTAAGAACGGAGTTAAAAAACCATCACAATTTTTTATATTTTAAAATTGGCACATCTAAATTATCTCTTCATTTCACCATATCTCAGAGTAGGGAGAAAGATAAAGGAAACTACTCAGACTTTATGAGAAAGATACAACAAAACACAAATTTCATGTATAAAATAAAGTTCATACAATTAAAATAAAAATAACACTTATCTGAAACTCTTTCTCAAAGCAAATCCCTTGTAGTCTCACTTAGAAGATGTAGGAATAAGAAATCTCTTACTTCTTTCCCTCTCTAACACTCTTAGAGAAGAATTCACAATTAAACTCACCAAAAAAACTCAAAACTCTAAGGAAATAAATGACTAATGGACTCCAAGTTGATGTGGGGAAGGTGGAATAGCGTGGAAGAGAGTGAAAAGCGGTCAAAGGGGGTCTTTTCTGATCAATTTCCACTCTAAATAGAGCACAATGTCAGTTTTCCAATAGGTGCATCCAAAAACTCTTCAAAAAGCATCAAAATTTGTCGAATCTTCTAGAAACAGGTTTTACACCGACATTAGCACCGTCGGCACCAGTGGCCCATGAATTAATTCAATGCTCTCTGTTAAATGGCGTCGTCGACGTTGCCCTGGTTCCATTGGCGCTGAGGATAGTCTGGCCTCTGTTCTGCAGATTTGTACTGTCAGCGTCCATCCTGGCACTGTCGACGCTAAGTATTTCTTCAAAAATGTCATTTTAACTAAAAATTCCATCCTTTTTGCTTCTTATTTGCTTCAAGTCCTAAAAATAAACAAATTACAATAAAACATGAAAAATATCTTCCTTTAAAGTGCAATATCACTAAAATGAGTATAAAATATAGGTATAAATATGTATAAAATTTTAGTGCATCAAAATCCCCCAAACTTGAATGTTACTTGTCCTCAAGTAACTCCTTTACTAATTAAAAATATAACTCATGGTAAAAAATTTAACTTCTAAATTTCCATATTTTAGTCCATTAAATACAATAGCATAACTTAAGAAAAATGTAAAATAACTCCAGTTAATACTAAAGGTATAATAATATCTAGGAGTCAAGTCTAAGATTTCTTATTCTCTATTCTTTTCAAGGAAAATTACAAATTATCATATTAAAGCCACTTAGAATATCCATATGAATAAGAACTTCATGAAACTTTACTAGTAAATATACTAATACTTAAATATAAGTTTAGAAAATGTAACTAAGCCTTCTTCTTTAAGTTGATTCATGTGAAGCCAATTTTTAATTAGGCATCTCCTTAAGCTTCTCCTCACATCTTTTTTTTTTCATTTTTTTAGAATTATTTTTAATCCTTTTTCATTTTTTTATTTTTTTTATGTGAGGATTACTATATCTGGATAGCCTTTAATGATTTTGAACTTCACTATCCCCTTATTAAAGTTAAAATCTTTTTACATTCCTTCACTTTATAAATTTATATTAGATTTCAAGATTTTTCATGAGTTTTATTATTTCTTCTTACATGAATCTCAAAGATTTTTTAACACTTCAAAAAGACAAATTCCTTTACTTATAATAAAAAAACATAGTCTCATTCTCTTATACCAAATATCTTAATCTTTAAAATTAAATTTTATCATTGAAAATTTTTACTTAAGTTTACTAGATATTTAGAAACACAAATATAGTTATTTAAAGCTACCCTCTATTACCAAAGGTCATGTTAAATTTAAAATTTTTGAAAATACAGCTAATTAAAGACAAATAAAATTAAGTTTTTTTCTCTTAAAAGGAATTTTTCTCCCTGCCCCTCCCCCAAAAACTTAAAATTTCAAAAGATTTAGCAAGAAAAACTAAAAAAAAAATAAAGGGTGAAAGAAAACATTTAATACATAAAAAAAGACTTACTTGTTGAAGGTTCTGATATTGAAACTTAACTCTAAAATATTGCATTTGCTAATATGAAAAGCTACAAGACTTAAAACATTAAAAAGCACATAATACCTATAAAAGTTTGCGGAGAAAGAGTTAATTATAAATACATTCAACCAAGTACTAAAAAATAACAACAGTACTAAAATAAATTCCAATGCAAAAACAGTTTTACAATCCTATTATTCACAATATAACATAACATCTAAAATAAAACAAAGTATCATACTAAAAAAACAAACAATAACAATAAGGTACAACCACCTATAGACTAAACAAAAGGTCAAACTACAACTAAGTGAACATCACCATTCATCATCTTCTTCTTCTTCTACATCAAAGTTTTGTTGCTGATATTGGGTAAAAATAGGGTGAGTAGGAAACTGAACCAAGTGGTCACCTCTCATGTATATGACAATCGCATCATCATAAGCATCATCATATTCAAACTTCTACCTTATCAAATCATCATTATGTGCATTTCTGGCCTTTATATTTTCCATTCTCAGGATATCTCCCAGTTGCATCATCAGTTCCTCCATAAGTCCCTGGACAGTAGGGGTACTAGAAGTATAAGGAATATCTCTACTCCTACTTCCAGATCCCCATCAAACATGAGATTCATAAGTCTTAATATTTGCAGGCTTAATAGGTTTTAAAGGTTCAATCCTCTCCTCATCCATTCTAAAATCAACTCCTGCTTGTTCACATAGTGTGAAGATCAGGGCAGGGTATGCTAAACCAACAGTAATCTCTCCCAAAGCAATAGAGCGAGTGTTTCTATAATAGTAGAGCCTACATCTATCCTTCTCATCTGCTGAATACAGAAGTTCAAGATGGCCCTATCCTTTGTAACCTCGCTATGATAATTTGTTGGTATCATTCTAGCAGAGATAAAATAATGTCAGGCCTTAGATACTACATTTAACATAGAAAGAGGGAAGTTTACGTTAACATTATGCTTCACCTTCCGAGCTCCTTTTACATCAGTAAGAGAAGAAATAACTTCATCTAAGGCCTCATTTGTAGCAGAAAATGATTTTTACTGACAGCTATATACGTCCTCTAACAAATAAAATTATTTAATTCTTCTTGGAGTAAATTCTACTATTTTTCCTCAAACAAAAATGTTCCTCAGAAGTTTCTTTAAAGTTGGAATAGATATCCATCACTATACCAATAATAGCCTCGACATAAAAGTAACAAAAATTCTCCCACTATAAAGCATTAATTAATCTTTCAACTTCTCCACCCGAATTTTTAAATCCTCGATCGAGAATTACTTTCTTAGTTGGAAGCAGACTATTGAAACAAAGGTTAGCCCTGTAGCAGACAAACTTTTGATCATCAAAATCTACCTTTCTCTTTCCCTTGCTCATTCTCGGTGTC
This sequence comes from Phalaenopsis hybrid cultivar, assembly GCA_002079205.1. NCBI lineage: Eukaryota > Viridiplantae > Streptophyta > Magnoliopsida > Asparagales > Orchidaceae > Phalaenopsis > Phalaenopsis hybrid cultivar. The sequence continues at coordinate 61,316 of JXCR01141495.1, forward strand.
ATGATAATTTAAGAAAATTTGATAAAATCCAAATAAATTCTCAAAATTTTGAAAATCACAACGTGGAACGTTTTAAACTTAAATATATCAAGTACGAGTTCTTCACCAAAGAATTTTCCCAAAATCTTCTAAAAAATTTTCAAAATTTTGGATCTCGGCAATGTAAGATAAATCATTGGTCAAAATAAAAAATTTTGGGTTCAAAGTGTAGCTCTTACCGAGAGAAGATGAAATCCAAACTTCTTTTGCCTTAAAATCACCTCAAATCAAGCAATAGTAAGCCCACCAGAGGTTGAAGGTGAACGAAAGGGTAAAGATGGTGTTTTTACTATGCAAATTGTAAATTTTAAGGGATCTAGGTTATTTCGGGTTGAGGGCACTGTCAGCGCCCAATCTGGCGTCGACGCTAGTGGCCAAAAATTCAATTTTTCAATTTTCACAATTTTCAACTTTCTTTTAATTCACTCCAAAGTCTAATTAGTCTTTTTGAATACTAATTTTCATGTTAAAATAATTAACAAACAAGCATTTTCACAAACAACACCAAACCAACTTTTATATATGAAAATCCAATTCTTACAAATACACTTTTCTAATCACACTTTCACATACATAAAACAACTAACTTATAATTCAGCGTCGAAATCAAGTCGCAACACTAGAACGCTGACACAAAACTATATACACAATCAAAGTTTATAGAGTTCTAAAGCAAAAAAAAGTAAAGTAAAGTAAATCCAACACAATCACATTAAAAACATAATTATTTTAAAATAGTAGAGAGTCCAACTTTTTCAATTATTTTGCTTCATCTTCAATACTTTCTCCTCCTCTAATATCTCTCATAGACTGGTAATAGACGTACAAATTGTAGAAAGGTCGGTGCGGGAAATGATCAGTCGAATTTTCATCGATCCATCCATTTTTCTTGAACCTCTGCACCAAACATACTACAATTGTTCCAGTATGATCAAAGTTCTCCTTCATCCTCCAATCTAAGTGATCAATAAGGTAGTTAAGTTTTCCTATAGCATTCATAATAATTTGAAGTTATCTTCCAATTTTCTTCATTTTCTTCTCCAAAGCTATAGAACTTCCAACTATTTGTGGAATTAATGGTGTTGAAGCATGTGATGAATGATCCAAAATAATATCTAATGTTTCATTTCCAATCCCAATATAATTGTCATCAATAGGAATCATGGGCTCCTAGGGTAATAATTATTTTTCCCAACTTTCATATGACACTTGAGATTGACTGCAAAGTAAGAAAATAGTAGAAGGATGCCCTAGTCCATATATAGGCTCATTCATAATAATACCCATAATAGATTTAAAAATAATTGATCCCACATCAATGGACTTTTCCATTTGAATGCAATAGTTTAAAATTGCACTTTCTTTTGTAACTTACTAATCTTCATGGTAGGGAGTAATTTTGCAAAGATGAAGAAATATCATTGTTTTGCTATTGGGTTAAGAAGTGAAGCAGAGAAACTAATGTATCCCTCATCTCTGATTTCCCAATTATTATTTTCATCCATCAGAAAATGATATACATCTTGCATTATATCTCTCGTTTGGATAAAATTCGTATAAGGACAGATTGTCACGTTTTCTACCATGTACAAATCATTAATTCGAGGCAGAGAAAATGGCACAGCCTTACCTTAAATGAAGACGACTCCTTAGGTAATTCCATGTAAGTTAGCATAAAACTCCCTTACCACTGGTACAACAACTGCAGCGGTAGTGTAGTATAGAACTTTCTAATGTCTCCGTACAATTATTTTATCAATCCAAGAACTTTGCTTAATCACTCCTTGATAAGTTTCTTTTTCATAATAACATTGTTGTATAATCTCTACACGATAAAACTAATAAACTTTCATCGACTGAAAACTCCATACCAGGAAGTATTTCTAGAATTGGAAGCCATGAATTTAAAATTTTGGAAGTTTTTGGTCGTCGAAGGCAGTTTTTAGGCCTTTTAAAAATACCTCCAAAGGGTCATTTCGAAGTGTAATCCTGCCAAAGTCTGCCAAATTCGTCCTAAACACATAAAACAGCATGGGAAACTGTTGGTGCTTCTAATGGCGCTATCAGTACCATGGCTCATGTATACAGGCGCCGTCGGCGCCCATTCTGGAGCTAGAGGCCAAAATTGCATCTCTTATTTTTTTGGTTCAATTCGATTCCAAATTTTCCTCCAATACCAATTTTTTTCATAATTTATGATATATAAAAGTGTGTAGGACTCAAAAATATTATTATTTCCTAATATAAAAAACACTTATTAAATAAAATAATAAGATATATATATANGGGTTAACGTCTTCAGCCCGACATACTATTGTTTAATCAGGATGACTTAACATCAAAATTTCTTTAAATTGTGACATGTGCCCTTCATAATAAGATTTCAATCGATGCCCATTAACTTTAAATATCTTTTGAGTTTTAGGATCTTTAATAACAACAGTTCCATAATGATAGACTTTAATCACTCTAAATCGTCATAACCATATGGATTTCAGTTATACTAGAAATAATCTCAATATTGTATTATATAATAAAACCTCTTGTCCATGTTCAAATTTCTTTTTAATAATCTTTTGATTTTATCATATTTTCATTTTCTCTTTATTGATTTTTTGCATTATCATATATTTCATTTCTAATCTCCTCAAGTTCATTGAGTTGTAACAATTTTTTCTCAACAACATCTTTTAAATTAAAATTAAATTCCTTCATAACTCAAAATGCTTTATGCTTCAATTCTATTTGTAAGTGGCATGTTTTTCCAAAAAATAAGTCTATATGGTGACATTATAATAAAAGTCTTATAAGTAATTTTATATGCTCATAGTGCAGTATCTAATCCAGCAGACCAATCCAATTTATAATGATTTACAGTTTTTTTCTAAAATTCATTTTATTTCACGAATTAAAATCTTTGATGGACCGCTAATTTGAGGATGATAAGTAGTAGAGAATATATGCACAATATCATATTTTTTAATTAATTTCTTGATTCTCTTATTCCTAAAATGGGATCCTCCATCCGTAATAATTACTCTCGGTATTTGACCAAAGGAAAATATATTAAGATTTTCATACCTATTTTATACTATTTTTGATGATATTGCACTTTAAAGAGAGGTATTTTTGATGTTTTGTTGCAGGAATGATGAATTAGGGTCATTGGAGCAAAAAGATGCAAAAAGGAGCGAATTTGAAACAAAAAAACCAAAATGTGAAGAATTGAACTAGGGCTTCGACAACGAGATTTTCCCAAGACTCCACAATTAATTCACTTAGAAGGCCCGCTGACGGCTCCCTCGAGGCTGCCGATGGCGCCCTCCAGGCCGCTGAAGGCGAGCTCGGCGGTTATGTCCAATTAGGTAGTGGATGATGACAGATTTTGGAGGGGTGCATAGGCAACTCTTGGGAAAGCTCATCCACAACTTTAAAGAAGATTTTGGCTGAAAATTGAGAAGGGGGGAGGTGCTAGAGAGTCTAAATTGTGAGGAATTCTTGAAGAGATTGTAAGACAAGAAGGAAAGTGAGAGATTTCTTCCTCCTTGGCGCTTTGATAGGAATTTTGTGTGTTGTAAAGAAAGGAAGAGATTCAGAAGAACTTCGAGGAGTTTTCTTGGGGAGAAATTAGAGATAAGTTTACTTATTATTGTAGTTTGTATGACTTTACTTTTATATATGAATTTTGAGTTTTGTTGTGTTTTCCCCATGAGATCTGAGTAGTTTTCTCTATATTCTCCTTGTCTTGGGGGCCATGAAAATGTTAAAGAAATTGTGATGATCTTTTCACTTCAATCTTAATTTACTTTCAATCTAGCCAATTGATTAGTTAAAATATGTTGAGTTTTACAACTTAAGTGAAGATTACATCTAAGATTCAGGGATGTCAAAGCCCTTGAGCATAGAATTATTGGATGTTTGGTGCAAATAAATAAGGAAATAAAATTATTGGGGGTAGAATTGGAGATTTTAGAGTGAAAGACTAAAATCCTCAATTCGATCCTATCGTTTGGGTGTTGAACTGTAGATGCTAGCCCGCAAGCGAGGGAAACGTGGGAGCTCCGAAGTGAGAGCTGGTATCCTCCCAGCCTAGCCGCAGATTCAGTAAACAAGCATAAGATTAGTCAATGTTCTTTATGCCTGGACTAAAGGAAAAAGATTAGGTAGGCTCCTATTTGGTAAAATACAAATTGAACTGATTCACTTTATCCATTCACTATAATTTCTTGACAAGGAGAATGATGTTTTTTTGATATTGAATATCACATTAAACCCTTCATTAATATAATTAGTTATTTAATAGTTATTAAAATTATGTATTTATTTCAATTGCCTATTAGTGACAGATAAGCAAATTGAATTTCGTTGTTGTGATTAAAGTAATGTTTTTATAAACTCTTAGTTTGTAGTTCTAATATTACTCCCTGTGGGATCGATATCTAGGATTCCATTAGAACCGTATATTACTTGAGCGATACGTATACTTGCGTTGCTAAGTGTGACTTTACAATTATTAAATATTTATTACATCCATATTTATCGAATCTATAACTGTTATTAAGTTTTGGTATAGTTGCTGAGAAATTAAATCTTTTAGCAGCAGTATTAAATACTTATATTTTTAAGCATATATAAAGTCACTGTCAAGTTTTTGGCTCCGTTGTCGTGGAGTAAACAAGAATCATAATTAGAGTAACGGACAAAGGTCATATTTTTGGCACCGTTGCCGGGGAGTAAATAAAAATCATAATTAGAGTAACGGACAAATTAGGATTATTAGAAAATTTTTACTTTAATTGCAACTTATTTCATATTTAGTTAACTGTTTTACTGTGTAATGATTTCAAATTGTATGCGTAAATTTGGACCTGAAAATCTTATACCCTACGATTCGGAATTAGAACAAACTGTTAGAAAAATTAGAAGATTGGGAAGAGAACCTAGAAATTCTGATACAATGGAAAATAACATGAACAATCAAGGAATAGAAAATGAACACCAACCTAGACCCCTACGAGATTATGCAAATCCTACAGTAGATGAAATTCACTTATCTATCCAAAATCCTGATGTAGCTGCTAATTCATTTGAGCTTAAACTTGCTATTATCCAAATGGTACAAACCAACCAATTCAGAGGTACACCAAATGAAGAACCTAATTTACACCTTGCTAATTTTTTAGAACTGTGTGCTACTTTTAAATATGATAGAGTTTCAAACGATGTTGTTAGACTTAGAATTTTTCCTTTTTCACTGAGAGATAAGGCTAAGATGTGGTTAAACTCGTTAGCACCAGGATCTATTTGAACTTGGGGAGAACTTTCATAGAAATTTCTATCCAAATATTTCCCTCCATCCAAAACTGCTAAACTTAGAAATGACATAACATCGTTCTGTCAAATTGATGGAGAGTCAATAAACGAAGCTTGGGAGATATTTAAAGATCTTCTTAAGAAATGCCCTCATCATTCATTACCAGATTGATTGATAATTCAAACTTTTTATAATGGATTAGTAGGATCACTTAGATCGATTATAGATGTTGCGGTTGGTGATTTGTTAATGTCAAAACCTTTTGATGAGGCTTATTCATTAATAGAAGAAATGGCAACCAACAATTTTCAATGGGCCTCTGAAAAGGTAAATCCTAAAATAGTAGCTAGGATCCATGATTCTGATGCAATATCTATGTTAGCTTTGAAGATTGCTGCAATATCAAAGAAATTAGATCATTATGGGATGAATTATTCTCCAACACCTCCTGTGATGGAAGAGAATTCATCTGGGCAATTTGTGGATGTTCAACCTTCGTATGAGACTTTAAATGAAATGGAAGAGAATTCATTTGGGCAATTTGTGGATGTTCAACCTTCATATGACACTTTAAATGTTATTAATAAACCCAACTTGAACTATTATAACCCAGGTTGGAAGAATCATCCAAATTTTAATTGAAATAACAATTCTTCTACAAATCATGGCGAACAACCCAGTGAACCCATTAGGAAATTCATCCAACTAAGGAAATGTTAACTATAGACCTTAAGTTGGAAGATCATCCAAATTTTAATTGGAATAACAATTCTTCTACAAATCAACAATGGGGAACAACCCAGTGAACCCATTAGGAAATTCTCCAACCAAGGAAATATAAACTATAGAGCTTCTTATCCTCTAGGATTTAACAGCAACACTCAAATTAAGGAGATATCAAAGGAAATGCTAACTATAGACCTTCTTATCCTCTAGGATTGAACAGTAACACTCAAATTATGGAGAAGAAGTTGTCTATGGAAGAGTTGATATTTCAAAGAAATGTTAACTATAGACCTTCTTGTCCTCTAGGATTTAACAGTAACACTCAAATTAAGGAGAAGAATTTTTCTATGGAAGAGCTGATATTAAACATGGGTCAATAATTGCAGAATCAAGGAAATCAATTACAAATTCAAGAAAACTAATTACAAAATCAAGGAACTGCTATTAAGAATATTGAAAATCAATTAGGGCAGATCGTTACTGCGCCTAGTAACTGAATATTAGGAACTTTTCCTAGTAATGTGGAACCAAATCTTAAAGATCAAGGAAAAGAACAGATAAATTTGATACAATTACAAAGTGTAAAAGAATTGGAGACAAGAGTACAAAAAGAAACGGAAACTGAAAAAGAGAAAGTGGATACCAATTTCCCGATTTAGAATATCCATTTACACCAATGAAAATTACTGTGGAGAAACCTCCTCCACTGTTTCCTCAAAGATTGAAGCAACACAAACAAAATAAACAATTTTCCAATTTTTTAGAAATTCCATAATGAGAAACCTCCACCACCGTTTCTTCAAATATTGAAGCAACACAAACAGAATAAACAATTTTCCAAGTTTTTAGAAATTTTTAAGAAGTTAACAGTAAATATTCCCTTCGTAGAAGCTTTAGAGCAATGCCCAATTATGTGAAATTTATGAAAGATATTCTGAACAAGAAAAGGAAGTTCACTGATACAAAACTGTTGCACTTAGTGAAGAGTGTAGTACAATTATTTAGAAAAAGCTTCCTGAAAAATTAAAAGATCATGGCAGTTTCACTAAACCGTGTGTTATCGGTGAAAAATTTTATGGAAGAGCCTTATGTGATTTGAGAGATAGTGTTAATCTTATGCCTCTATCAATTTTCAAAAGATTAGGATTAGAAGAAGTCTCGTCTACTTCTATAACTCTTTAGTTAGTCAATCGTTCAGTTACATATCCTAAGGGAGTTATAATAGATGTGTTAGTAAAAGTGGATAAATTTACCTTTCCTGTAGATTTCACTATTTTATATATGGAGGAAGATAAAGATATACCTTTCATTTTAGGGAGACCATTTTTAGCTACTGGAAAAGCTATGATAGATGTCCAAAAAGGAGAATTAAATATGAGAGTTAATGATCAAGAAGTGACTTTTAACATTGCGAAATCTATGAAATACCTTGCTGTTGAAAGAGATAATAAATGTTTTCTCATGGAAATTAGTGAACATCTATTGAATGAACATTTTAAAGAACATTTTGAAGAGAAAGAATAATTTTAAGAGAGAAATTAAGTTATTTTGGATGAATTAGAAAATGAAGAATTAGATTATGTTCAGGAAAGATTTGAGATGTTGGATATTACAAAAAATGCTGATAAGAATCTAGTTTTATCAATTATAAAACCACCTGAACTTGAGTTGAAAATATTGCCTAGCCACTTGAAGTATGTGTTTCTGGGAGACTCATCTACATTACCTATTATTATATCTTCAGAACTAAATGATTTGTAAGAGCAAAGACTGTTAGATACATTAAAAAGATATAAGAAAGCTTTTGGTAGACCTTAGTTGATATTAAGGGAATAAATCATTTGATCTGTATGCACAAAATTATACTAGATGAACAATATAAACCAAGAGTTGATCCACACAGGAGATTAAACCTAATGATGAAAGAAGTAGTTAAGAAGGAAATTTTGAAATGGTTAGACACTAGAATTATATATCTTATTTCAGATAGTGCATGGGTAAGTCCAATTCATTATGTTCCTAAGAAAATAGGAGTGACTGTTGAAACAAAAGAAAATAATGAATTAATACCTATCAGACAAGTTACTGGGTGGCGTATTTGCATTGATGAAGCAAAAGAAAATAATGAATTAATACATATCAGACAAGTTACTGGGTGGCGTATTTGCATTGATATAGACTACTGAAGCACAAGAGAATAATGAATTAATACCTATCAGACAAGTTACTGGGTGGCGTATTTGCATTGATTATAAAAATTAAACTCTGCCATCAAAAGAGATCCCTTCCCTTTACCTTTTTTAGATCAAATAGTAGATAGACTTGCTGGGCACAAATATTTTTATTTTTTAGATGGATATACCTAGTTACCATCAAATTCCTATTGCTCGTGAGGATCAAGAAAAGACAACATTTACTAGTCCTTTGTTACATCAAATTTCTATTGCTCCTGATGATCAAGAAAAGACAACATTTACTAGTCCTTTTGGAACTTTTGCGTTTAGAACAATGCCTTTATATTGCTCTTGAGGATCAAAAAAAGACAACATTTACTTGTCCTTTTACAATTTTTGCTTTTCAAAGAATGTCTTTTGGATTATGTAATGCACATGCAACATTCTAGAGATGTAAAATGTCCATATTTAATAAGTTAATTGATGATGAATTGGAAGTATTTATGGATGATTTCTCTGTATTTGGAACATCATTTGACGCATGCTTAAATTATCTTGAAAATGTTTTGGAGTTATGCGAAAGAACTAATTTGGTTCTGAATTGGGAGAAATGTCAATTTATGGTTGCAGGAGGAATTGTGTTAGGGCATAAAATTTCAAAAGATGGTATGGAAGCACACCATGCAAAAATTCAAGTTATATCTAAACTAACACCTCCTACTAATGTAAGAGAGGTTAGGTAGACCCTGCAAAAATTCAAGTTATATCTAAATTAACACCTCCTACTAATGTAAGAGGGGTTAGACAGACCTTCCAAAAATTCAAGTTATATCTAAACTAACACCTCCTACTAATGTAAGAGAGGTTAGGAGTTTTATGGACATGTTGGTTTTTACAGGCGTTATATTAAAGATTTTTCAAAAATTACCAAACCTCTAGATTCAAGTTATATCTAAACTAACACCTCCTACTAATGTAAGAGAAGTTAGGAGTTTTCTTGGATTCAAGTTATATCTAAACTAACACCTCCTACTAATGTAAGAGAAGTTAGAAGTTTTCTTCGACACTTACAGGCATTTTTAAAAAATTTTCAAAAATTACCAAACCTCTATGCTAACTTTTAGAAAAGGACAAGAAATTTGAATTTACTGAAAGCTTTTTAAATTCCTTTAAGTTATTAAAGGAAAAATTAATCACAGCCCCTATTATAGTTTCACCTAACTCGGAGAAACCATTTGAACTGATGTGTGATGCTAGTGATCTATGCGAGGCTGCCTTGGACAAGAAATCATTTGAACTGATGTGTGATGCTAGTGATTATGCTATTGGAGCTGTTCTTGGACAAAAAACCATTTGAATTGATGTGTGATGCTAGTGATTATGCTATTGGAGCTGTCCTTGGACAAAGGAAAAGATTATTAAAGTTATATACTACGCTAGTAAAACTCTTAATGATGCACAAATTAACTATACTCTTACTGAATTTTTTTTAAAGTTATATACTACGCTAGTAAAACTCTTAATGATGCACAAATTAACTATATTATACTGATGTGTGATGCTAGTGATTATGTTATTGGAGTTGTTCTTGGACAAAGGTATGAAAAGATTTTTAAAAATATATACTACACTAGTAAAACTCTTAATGATGCACAAATTAACTATACTGTTACTGAAAAAGGGTCCACTAGTAAAACTCTTAATGATGCACAAATTAATTATACTGTTACTGAAAAAGAGTTACTGGCCTTGCTTTAAACAAATTTAGATCTTATTTAATTTGAGCTAAATGTGTTGTGCACACTGATCACTCTGCTATTAAATATTTGATGCAAAAGAAGGATGCCAAACCAAGGTTAATTAGATGGATACTTTTGATGCAAGGATTTGATCTTATGATTATTGATGCCAAAGGGAACTGATAATCAAATTGTTGATCATTTGTCAAGATTAGAAAATCATTAATAATCTGACACCGACAATGAAATTACAGACAGTTGCCCTAATGAAAAACTTTATAATATTAATGAGCGGAAAATACCATGATATGTTGATATTGTTAACTATATTGTAAGTGATATTTTGTCACCTATGCTGACACTGCAACACAAAGAAAATTCATTCATGATGCGAAAGCATATTTTTGGGCCTTATTTATATAAACAATGTATGGATCTGATTATGAGAAGATGTGTACCTTATGAAGAATTTGAGCTAATCATTCAGAAATGTCATGATTTTGAATTTATAGGACATTTTGGGATGATTAAACTGCTTATAAAATTTTACAAGCTGAATTTTATTGGCCTACTATCTTTAGGGATGTTTATAGATACATAAAAACTTATGATTGATGTCAACAAGTAGGCAATATATCTAGAAGAAATGAAATGCCTCTGAATTTCATGTTAGAAGTTGAGATCTTTAACGTTTAGGGATTAGATTTTATGGGACCATTTATTCCTTCATTTGGAAACTTACATATATATTAATTGCAGTAGACTACGTTTCTAATTTTAGGTTTCATGGGACCATTTATGCATTCATTTGGTAACTTATATATATTAATTGCAGTAGACTACATTTCTAAGTGGATTGAAGCACAAGGCCTCGTTGTGATGCTAAAAGTGTTTCAAGATTTTTAATGAAAAATATTTTCACTAGATACGACTTTACCTTGCTGTAACGCTAAAAGTGTTTCAAGATTTTTAATGAAAAATATTTTCACTAGATACGGAATGCTAGAATCCTCGTTGTGACACTAAAAGTGTTTCAAGGTTTTTAATGAAAAATATTTTCACTAGATACGGAATGCCTAGAATGATGTCTCAAGATTTTTGATGAAAAATATTTTCACTAGATACAGAATGCCTAGAATGATTATCACTGATAAGATTTTTAATGAAAAATATTTTCACTAGATACAGAATGCCTAGAATGATTATCACTGACGGAGGATCCCATTTTAGGAATAAATATATTCAGAGATTTGCAGAAAAATTTAATATTATTCATAGAGGATCCCATTTTAAGAATAAATACATTCATAGATTGACAGAAAAATTTAATATTATTCATAGAATCTCTGCTGCCTATCATCCTCAAACCAGTGGGTTAGCAGAAGTTTCTAATAGAGAGATTAAACAAATACTTGAAAATACTGTAAACCCTAGTAGAGTAGATTGGTCCACTAAACTAGATACAACATTATGGGCTTAAAAGAATGCTTATAAAACTACTATTGGAATGACTCCTTACAGACTGATTTTTGCAAAGACGTGTCACTTACTAGTAGAATTGCAGCATAAAACATATTGGGCGATTAAAAAATTCAATTATAATTTTAAAGATGCTGGTAAGAAGAGATTGCTACAATTAAATAAATTGGAAGAATTAAGAAATGAATCTTATGATAACGAAAGAATTTATAAGGAGAAACTAAAGTTATGGCATGATCAAAAGATTAACCAGTAGAACTTTTAACCAGCATAGAAAGTTTTGCTTTAGAATACTAGACTGAAGTTATTTTCTATGAAATTGAAGTCTCGTTGGTTAGGACCCTTTACTGTGACTCAAGTTTATACTTACGGAGTGTTGAAATTGAAGATTACAAGACTAGAAATAGATTTAAAGTAAATGGACACAGATTAAAATCATATTTTGAGGGTAAAAGACCAAATTAAAGAGGTTTTAATGATCAGGTCAACCTTAATAACACCTGATTAGGTCGGGCTGAGGACGTTAAACCAAGCTCTTTATGGGAGACAACCCATATTCATCTCTACTTTTTTTGCAATTATAGTAGTTTTTATTTGAAATTATTATTATTTTGTGGTAATATTAAGCTCTACTACTCTTATTTACCCTTGAATCATCATAAGAATTTGATCCATAAAGAAAAATTAGAACGCATTCGGACCAGAGCGAAACTGTACAATTCTTGTCTTGGGCGCCGACGCCGCCATCGACGCCGCCGACGATGGATTTTTCCCTAGAGTCCAAATAAAATAAATACAAAGGCTTGCAGATGGCGCCCTCGACCCCGCCGAGGGTGAGACCGGCTAGATGGCGGTTTCTCGAGTTTGAATGGTAATTTTTTGCGGTTTCTGGGCAAGAGTTACCCTTTTAAACTCCCAAATTTGATTCCTAAGTTCATATTTCCCCAAAAAATGAAGTGAAACTCCACCACATTCATTCTTATGGCATCCAAGTCCCCTGATAATCTCAGAATGTGAGTGTTCAATCGACGAAAGTTTATTGGTGTGGAAGCGCAGCGAATCTTCAACAAGGTATTGATAAAGAAAAGATTGATCAAGGAATGAGGATTCGTAAATCGCAGATTGAATAATCCCTCGACGGCAATTGAAGAGATGATAGTGCGGCGAAGATGGGAAGTATTGTGTTATACTACCGCCGTCGTGGTTGTTCCTGTGGTGAAGGAATTTTATGCAAATTTGCATGGAATCAACCATGGAGTCATTTATGTGCGAGGTAGCTGGATCACTTTCACTCCTACACGAATCAATGAATTATACATGATCGAGAACATTCCTGTTTGCCACTATTCCAACTTCGTCCCAACAAGAAACCAGATGAATGAGATTTATCAATATTTAACGGACGAAACTGAAGACTGGGAAATGAGAGAAAACAAGTATGTTAGTTTTTCTGCGATACTCCTAAATCTCGTTTCGAAACACTGGCACTTTTTTCATTTCTGTGAAACTATTACCGACAATGAAGATCGATAAAGTTTTTAAATAAAGGGCTATTCTGAATTATTGCATCCAAAGGGGACTGCCAATCGATAGTGGATCAATAATTGTGAAGTCGGTTTTGGGCTTGATCGTTCATGAATCAACTTATGGGCTTAGACACCCTTCCACAATTTTCTCACTTTACAGTCAGTTCCAAGTATCCTACGAAAATTGGGAAAAGGTACTTCTACCTTAGAAGCCTTTGGACCCAACTGAGAGATTCTCAGCTTTTGAAGATGAAAATGACATGGTTATTATAGTATATCAAGCATCTCAGAATTCACTGTCAGTTCAACCCTTAGTTCCTTATAAGACTTTGGTGATCCTGCCCAGAATCAAGAAATTGGAGAAGAAGGTACAAAATGTCATGAATGCAATTAATAATATCTCTGATTTCTTTTATCATCTAGACTGGAGGATGAAGGAACATTTCGAGCACTCTGAACATTTAGAAGATAGCTTGATACGACTGATGAGGAGGCTGAAATTGATAGAGAAATATTTTGAGCATTCTAGACATTTAGAAGATAGTTAGATACGGCTGATGAGAAGGATGAAATTGATAAAAGAAGATTCTACTGAAGTATTTCAATACCGACCCTTCTACAACCTCTTCGTTCATGTGCAATCAATGGGTGATCTCAAAGGAGAATCCAATATTGAATCTAATGAATAGTGGATTTATATTGCTACATGTATGTCTATGTGTGTAATTTAGTTTGAACTTTGTATTTACTTTGCTTTAGAATTATGCTTTTAGATCTCTATATAGTTGAAACTAAGCATAGGATGTTTTATTTTCAGCGTTTTGAGTGTTGTGGCTTGGATTGTGACGCTGAATTAATGTATTGAGGTTGAGAAAGAACCAAACTTAGGTGTGTTATGTAACATATATTGTACCTCTTGGAATTTATATAAAAATATGATGTTTTATGTTGTGAAAGTTTATTTATGATAAGTACATCATTTAATCACTTAAAATTAGTCTATAATGATTGAATGGATGTCGTTAAGGATTAAATTGATCGAAATCACAAAAATCTGGAAATTGAACCAAATAAATAAAGCTCGTCAACGGCGCCGAACACCCCGCCAATGGCAAGCTCGCAAAAAAACACCTTTAATTGTGAATTTGACCAGTCAACCACCACTATTCATCATCTCCTTCCCCTGAAAACGTGATTTTTGACCTAGGACTTGAGAGATCTTGGATTGGGAGGCGATTTCAAGGCTTTTTGACACTGGATTTAATCATCTCCAGGTAAGAGCTTCACTCCAAACTAAAAATATTTAATTTTCACCATGGATTTCTTCCACATTGAGGAGATCCAAAAATTTTGAACTTCATGGATCTTAGTGTTGAACTCTTAGAATTACTTTTGGAAGCCATTATTTAAATGTTTGAAGTATATTTTGGATTTTTTCTATAATTGTGATTAGATTGAAACGACTCCACGTCAAAAGAGACGAATTGAGTTTAATGATTCTTGCTTCGTTAATGTGAAGGTTCAATCAAGATTTTCTTCAATATTTGAAGGAAAGAAGTGTATACAAGATCGAGTTTTTGAAGGTCCGGAAGGAGAAATTGAATGAGTTATTGCTGAGCGGGGGTGGGAAAACTTCTGTTACACCACCAATAAAGCAGTTGCAAATATTGTGAAGGAATTATATGCCAACATATTCTATTCTGAAGATGGAATAATTCAAGTGCAGGGATTTCCTGTTGAATTTACTGTCGCCCGCATCAACACCTTTTACGAAGTCCCGGACTCTTGTAGCTGCCAATATGAATCCTTCAGTACTATAGAAGGCCCCCTGAATGATTTGATCAACTTTCTCACTGATGGGAAAGGAACATGGAAAATAAAGCAACGAGAATGGGTAAATTTTTCTGCTTCCATGTTGAATGTCACATCTAAGGCGTGCCATTATTTCATTTCCTCTACTCTGTTGCCGACTTATCACCATAGTGAGGCAACTAGAGATAGAGCTATTCTGAATTTTTGTATTCTGAATAATAGAACTATAAATGTGGGGAGAATTATTTTTAAGAACATATTGATTATGGCAAGAAGTGAAACAAGTGGAGGTCTAGGACATCCTGACCTTATTTATGCACTTTACCGACTTTCTGGAGTGGAAGCTAAAGGAGATGAGGAATGTGTTTACTCTATGAAACCCATTAGCAAAAAGCCAATTTAAAAACTCATGAATCACATGAGAAATGAAGAACTGGAAGTAGAAGTCAAGAACCTTCTACTAGTAGAGATATCCCCTCTACAAGTTATGACCTTCTACCTTCTAGACAAGAACCTTATACTAGTAGAGATGTCCCCTCTACAAGTTATGACCTTCCACCTTCTAGTTCTCCTACTCTGACTGATTTGATGAATGAGTTGACCTTACAGTGGAAAAGTATAGAATTAATAAATGAGAGGATTGGAGGTTTAGAACGTCAACATGATTATGATAGTGAGTACCTTCAAAGGCATTCAAATTTTGAGGTAGCTTATTACGAAGTCAAGCCCGACACTACAGAGGTGAGCCTGATGTTACATTTTCTGAGTGCCCCCGGTATACTCAGTATCATCTCGATCCACCTGCTGATCAAGGTGATGAAGATATAGCTTGGGATTTTGATATTAAATGAATGTTCTCCCGATATACTCAGTATCAACCCAATCCATCTGCTGATCAAGGAGACGAATACATAGTTTAGGATTTTGATATCTGAATGTAATTGATGTACTTGTACTTGTACTTTTATTTTTATGATCTTTTGTAATAGAAATGGATGTTTGTGTATTTGGACTTTCATTTTTTTATTGTTATGTTGCACTTGGATAATTTTTAATTTTTGTTATAAAGTTAATGTGGTAGTTAAATTTGTATATGTAGTATAATAGATGTTGAGTAGTATTTTGTAATGTAATGTGATTTTTATTTTGCATTTTAATTATAATTATTTTTTTTAGTATTGTGGTTGTGTTAGGAAATATTGTGCTTGTTTAATGTTTTAGTTTTATACCTATTTCAAAATTTCATTACCCAGAAAATTTCTGTAATGATTTATATGTGTAGAAAGCTCCTAATATTACAGACCAGAAGAAGTAGAAATGTTGAGAAGGACTGCAAAAATTTCAGAATGATGAAAATGCCTAAAATACTGAAGAAGGCCTGCAGAAATTTCAGAATGATGAAAATGCCTACAATACTGAGGTATGATTTATTTCAGAGTTTTTCTTTCCAGCTGTATCATTTTATATTGAAAATTTTAAGTTTGGGGAGGGAAGAAAAAGATTAACTATTAGATGTCCTCTATTTTAATATTTTCAAAAATTATTGGAGGGAAGAAAAAAATTAACTATTAGATGTCCTCTATTTCAATATTTTAAAAAATTATTTATATTTAATGTAGTGAATTTAATTCAGGTAATTATATTTTGTAGCTATTTAAATATTATGGTAGATTTAAAGAAATATTNGGATGAGGATGAATTTTGGATGGGTGCTTAGGCAACTCTTGGAAAAGCTCATCCACAACTTTAAAAGAAAATTTTGACCAAAAATTGAGATGGGGGGAGGTGCTAGAGAGTCAAAATTGTGAGGAATTCTTTGACAGATTGTAAGAGTGGAGGGAAAGTGAGAGAGTTCTTCCTCATTGCTGCTTTGAAGAGGAATTCTATGTGTTGTAAAGAAAGGAAGAGATACAGAGGAACTTCAAGAAGTTTTCTTGGGGAGAAATTAGAGATAAGTTTTTTTATTGTTGTAGTTTGTGTGACTTTGCTTTTATATATGAATTTTGAGTTTTGTTGTGTTTTCCCCATGAGATCTGAGTAGTTTTCTTTGTCTTTCTCCTTGTCTTGACATTTGTGAAATGATGATTTGAATTGGTGAAGCCATGAAAATGTTTAAGAAATTGTAATGATCTTTTCTCTTCGATCTTAATTTACTTTCAATCTGGCCAATTGATTTTTTAAAATTTGTTGAGTTTTACAACTAAAGTGAAGATTACATCTAAGATTCAGGGAGGTCAAAGCCCTTGGAAGTTGGGTGCAAATAAAAAGATAAATAAAATTATTGGGCGTAGAATTAGAGATTTTAGAGTGACAAACTAAAATCCCCAATTCAGTCCTATTGTTTGGGTATTGAAGTGTAGACGTTAGCCCTCAGGCGAGGGGAACATGGGAGCTCCGAAGTGAAAGCTCATATCCTCCCAGCCTAGCCGTAGATTTAGTAAACAAGTGTAGGATTAGTCAATGTTCTTTATGCTTGGACCAAAGGGTAAAGAATAGGTATGCTCTTATTTGGCACAATACAAATTGAACTGATTCTCTTTATCCATTCAAAGTAATTTCTTGACAAGGAGAATGATGCTTTCTTATATATTGAATATCACATTAGAGCCTTCATTGGTATAATTAGTTATTTAATAGTTATTAAAATTATATATTTATTTCAATTGTCCATTAGCGACAGATAAGAAAATTGAATTTCATTGTTGCGATTAAAGTATTGCTTTTCTAAAATCTTAGTTCGTAGTTCTAATATTACTCCCTGTGGGATTGATATCTAGAACTCTAGTAGAGCCCTATATTACTTGAGAGATACGTATACTTGCGTTGATAAGTGTGACTTTACAATTAATTACATCCATACTATACGTATACTTGCGTTGATAAGTGTGACTTTACAATTATTGAATATTTATTACGTCCATATTGCGATATGTATACTTGCGTTGATAAGTGTGACTTTACAATTATTGAATATTTATTATGTCCATATTTATCGTATACTTGCATTGATAAGTGTGACTTTACCATTATTGAATATTTTATATATACATCTTTATCGAATCTATAATTGTTATTAAGTTTTTGGTGCAGTTGCTGAGGAATTAAATCTTTTAGCAGCAGAATCTATAACCATTATTAAGTTTTGGTGTCGTTGCTGAGGAATTAAATCTTTTAGCAGCAGTATTAAATAGTTATATTTTTACGATACGTATACTTGCGTTGATAAGTGTGATTTTACAATTATTGAATATTTTATACATCCATCTTTATCGAATCTATAACTGTTATTAAGTTTGTTGATAAGTGTGACTTCACAATTATTGAATATTTTATACATACATCTTTATCGAATCTATAACTGTTATTAAGTTTTTGATATTAAATACTTGTATTTTTAAGCATATATAGAATTACATCTTTTAGTAGCAGTATTAAATACTTATATTTTTAAGCATATATAAAGTCGCGTCAGTATTTCATATCTTGTAAAAATACTTTTATTTAAAAATTTAGAAATACTCCGAGCATCACATCTAGATACAACAATAGCTTCAATCCATTTGGACATATAATAAACAGCAAGTAATATATATAAATTTCCAAATGACTGCATAAATTGTCCCATAAAATCTAATCCCCACACATCAAAAATTTAAACTTTCAGTGTGTAATTTAGAAGCATTTCATTTCTTCTAAAAATATTTCCTACTCACTGACATTGATTGCGTGTTTTAATATATTCATTGACATCTCTAAAAAGAGTAGGCCAATAAAATCCAGCTTGTAAAATCTTATGTGTAGTTCTATTCGTTCCAAAATGTCCTCCAAATTTGGAATCATTGCATCATTCAATTATTTGTTGAGTTTCTTCATAAGGCACACACCTTCTAATAATTAGATCTTTATATTGTTTATACAAATATGGGTCATCCCAAAAATAGAATTTTGAATCATAACTAAATTTCTTTAATTGTTGATTCTAAACATCTGGTGGTAGAATATCACTTACAATATAATTTACCATATCGACGTACCACGATATATTCATTATATTAATATTATATAATTATTCTTTAGGGAAATTTTTTAAAATTTCATTTGCAAAGTTAGTTAATATTTGTTTTTCTAGTTTAGACAAATAATCAACTATTTGATTATCATTTCCCTTTCTATCAATTATCATAAAATAGAACTCTTGCACAAGAAGTATCCATCTAATTAACCTTAGTTTAACATCATTCTTTTCCATCAAGTATTTGATAGTAAAATGATCTGTATGCACTACACATTTGGTTCCAATTAAGTAAGGTCTAAACTTATCAAAGGCATAGACAATAGCTAAAAACTCTTTTTAGGAGTAGTGTAATTAATTTGAGCATCATTTAGAGTTTTACTAGCATAATATATTACTTTAAAAACATTGTTGTGCCTTTGTCCTAAAATTGTTTCAATAACATAATCACAAGCTTCACACATTATTTCAAATGTTTTCTCAGAGTCAGGTGGAACTATTATAGGTGCAGTGATTAATTTTTCTTTCAATAATTCAAATGTTTTTATGCATTCCTCATTAAAATCAAATTTTGTATCCTTTTCTAAAAGCTGGCATAATGGTTTTGTTATTTTTGAAAATTTTTTTATGTAACGCCTGTAGAAACCAGTATGTCCTATAAAACTTCTTATCCCTCTAACCGTAGTAGGATGTGGCAATTTCTCAATAACTTGAATTTTTGCAGGATCTACTTCCATATCATTTTCAAAAATTTTATGCCCATGTACAATTCCTCCTGCAACCATAAATTGACATTTTTCTCAATTTTGTAGTAGGTTGATTCCTTCACATAATTCTAGAACATTTTCTAAATTATTTAAACATAATTCAAATGAATTCTTGATTATAGAGAAATCATTCATAAATACTTCTATTTCATCTTCAATCAAATTACTTAAAATTGATAACATACATCTTTGAAATGTCGCATGTGCATTGCATAGTCCAAAATGCATTCTATTAAAAGCAAATGTTCCATAAGAGGTTGTAAATGTTGTTTTCTCTTAATCCTCAGGAGCAATTGTAATTTGATGATACTTAGTATATCCATCTAAAAAGCAGTATCATTTGTTTCCAACCTATCTATCCAACATTTGGTCTAAAAAGGGTAAATGAAAGTGATCTTTCCTGGTGGCCATGTTTAATTTTCTATAGTTTATACAAATTCACTAACCAGTAACTTGTCTTATTGGAATTAATTCATTTTTCTTATTTACTTCAAAGGCCACTCCTCATTTCTTTGAAACACGGTGAAACCCAAACACTGTCTGAAATATGATATATAATTTCAGCATCTAACCATTTTAAGATTTATTTTTTAACAAATCGTTTCATTATTGGGTTTAATCTTCTTTGAGGATAAGCTTTAGGTTCATATTGTTCATCAAATAGACTTTTGTGAATACAAATTGAAGGACTAATTCATTTAATGTCTGCTAAAGTCCATCCAAAAGCTTTTTTATATCTTTTTAACATTTTTTTTAATTTTTGTTCTTAAATTTCAGTTAAATTAGAAGATACAATAATAAGCAATGTAGATGAATCTCCTAAAAACACATATTTTAAATGGGCAGGTAATACTTTCAGTTCAAGTTCAAGTTGTTTAATACTTGAAGGAATAAAATTTTTATTATCATTTTCCAACAAATCTAAAGTTTCAAATTTGTCGTGAATAAAATCTAAATTCTCTTCTTTTATATCATTCTCATAATATTCTTCTTGCCTTAATTTTTCTTCAAACACTTCCTTAAATTGCTCATTACTCAGATAATCAGTAACTTCCATTCTAAAACATTCATTATCTTTTTCTATTGCAAGATATTTTATAGCTTTCGCAATATTAAATGTTACTTCTTGATCATTAACTCTCATTATTAATTCTCCTTTTAGCACATTTATCATAGCTCTCCTTGTTGCAAGAAACGGTATCCCAAAAATAATAGGAATCTCTTTATCTTCCTATATATCTAATACTATAAAGTCTACAGGAAAAATAAATTTATCCACTTTTACTAATACATCTTCTGTAACTCCTTTAAGATAAGTTATTGATAGATCAGCTAACTGAAGAGTTACAGTAGTAGGGGAAATATCTCCTAAATCTAAAATTTTTAAAAATTAATAGAGGCATAAGATTGATACTCGTTCCTAAATCAAATAAGACTTTTCCAAAAAAAATTTCACCAATAGCACAATGTATAGTAAAACTATCAGGACCTTTTAACTTTTCAGGAAGCTTTTTCTGATTTATAGCGCTACACTATTCACTGAGTGCAACAGTCTCATGATCTGCAAACTTCTCTTTCTTTTTTAGTATATCTTTCATAAACTTTGCATAACTTGACATTTGTTCCAAAGCCTCAATGAAAGGAATGTTTATCGTTAAGTTTTTAAGGATTTCCAAAAATTTTGTAAATTGTTTATCTTTATTCTTCTACTTCAATCTTTGAGGAAACTGATACACCTAAAATATATAGTGTTTTTAAACACGTTTTTATACCTATTTTTGAGATATTGCTCTTTAATGGAAGGTATTTTTGTGTTTTTCTTGCAGACACAAGTAAAAAATGGAAAAATTGCTTAAAGGAGTGAAAAAGGATCAAATTTGGAGAAAAAAGGTAAAAAATTGTGCAAAAAGGTTTTGGCGCCTAAGCGCTAGATCCGATGCTTAAGCGTCAGTTAAACAGAGAAGGGCACGCCTAAGTGCCGAGACCCCACGCTTAAGCGTCAGTGGCAGTCACTAGATGAGTAAAATTGGTTTTCACAAATTTTGAAGAGGTTTTTGAGGCACCCATTGGCTTAATAGATGGTTGTAACCACCATGGATGAAAATTATCATGAAAGTCTCTTGCGCAAATACATGAAATCAAGAAAAATTTTGAAGAGTTCCCAAGGCACCTCTTTGAAAACTATAAGAAAAAGAAGAGAGGACTTAGAAAAGTGTCCTGAAAATATTGGCAAGTTTTGAAAGTTCTTCTCTGGGGAGTTAGTTTGGAGAGATTTTCAGAAATAACTTTTTATTCACTTTATCCTTTTGTTATTTTGTTTAGAGTGATTGTAAAAGAGAAGAGATTCAAAGGAACTTCAAGAGTTTGGTGAAGTACTTGAGATAAGTTTTTTTCTTTTTGTTTTAGACTACTTTTGGTTTTAATTGAGACTTGTTAATAGTTTGACATAATTTTTTTTCTTTTAAACTAAATTGTGGTTTTGTTTTCTCCATGGATTTTGAGTAGTTTTCTTTATCTTTCTTCTTAAAATGATAACTTTTAAACTAAAGTGTGGTTTTTTTTCTCCATGGATTCTGAGTAGTTTTCTTTATCTTTCTTCTTAAAATGATAAGTAATTCGTTTTCTCCATGGATTCTAAGTAGTTTTCTTTATCTTTCTTCTTAAAATGATAAGTAATTAAATTTTCTCCATGGATTATGAGTAGTTTTCTTTATCTTTCTTCTTAAAATGATAAGTAATTAATGTTTTGATGGAAGTTGTGGAGAGTATTGATCTTTAATGTTGGAAAAAGTTGTGAAAATTTAAATATGGATGGAAGTTGTGGAGAGTATTGATCTTTAATGTTGGAAGAAGTTTTGATGATTTAAATCCATGAACCATGGAAGTAGTGGAGAGTATTGACCTTTAATGTTAGAAGAAGTTGTGATGATTTAAATCCATGCACTTCATTTACTTCTTGATTTGACCATCTAGATGTTAATTTTTTTTTGTGAGAACATGTTAGAACCGGGCTAGAATTGTCTTAGTCAACAATTGGAAAGAATCACATGAGGTTTTATGAATGAGAATGTAGTTCATATGATTGAGTGCAAATGGTAGGAAAATATTCATTGATGAGTGTAGATTTAGAGGACTTTAAAGTGAGAGGTTAAAGCCCCCATTGGAAATAATCATTGAAGGGTGTAGAGTTAGAAGAATTTAAAGTGACAGGTTAAAACCCCCAACTTGGTTTTAAGAATCACATGAGGTTATATGAATGAGAATGTAGTTCATATGATTGAGTGCAAATAAATAGTATTTATTTATGGGTTTAGAGTTAGAGGACTTTAAAGTGATATGTTAAAGCTCCTAACTTGGTTAGATGTTTTAGGTTCTGATACAAGAATGTTAGCCACCAGGTGGAGGGAATCGAGAGAACTCTATAGTGAGAGCTAGTATCTTCCCTGCCTAGCCGGTCTTCAAAACTAATCAAACTTTAAATTTGCCAATGTTCTTTATAGCATCTCTAGTAAGGGTAAAAAATTTTATTGCTCCTATTTGGCACAACACAATTTGCATACTTCCACAACAGAAGTCCTATACTTATTACTGATTCATGATAAGAAGAGATATTTTCATATTAAGTATTTTTCTTCTACAAAAACATTAGTTATCTTTTTACTGTTTCGTTTAAAATATCAAAAATACCAAAAATATTTTAATTTTAAATTCCTACAAAAATCATTTTTAGTTTTAAATTATTATCTTCTTAAAATAGAAAAACTTTCTAAAAAGTGTATATTGCATAATCTTCCCTGTGGGTTCGATATTTAGGTCTTAATCAAAAAGTCCTATATTACGTGATAATGATACGTATATTTGTGTAGTATCCCAATATAAATATATATAAATTAGGAAGTTAAATTTTTATTTTTCTTCAGAATCAAGTTTTTGGTTTTGTTGCAAAATAAGGAAATATAAGTGAAAAATATCATCAGAACTATTGCTATACTGTGCATAAGCATTAAGTCTCTAGGGATCAAGTTTCTGGCGCCGTTCTCGGGGAGGAAAACTAAGTAAATTTCTATTTTTAGACAGTCTTATTTAAACTTTAAATATTGTATCTTATTTTGTATATTTTATTTTATTTTATTTTATCTTATGTTAGTGTATGCATAGTTCAAGTTCTGAAGGACTAGTGCCCTACGATTCTGAATTAGAAAGAACTATTAGAAAAAATTAGAAAAACAAAAAAAAAATAAATATCTTGAACAATCCAAAAAAGTTAGAGAAATGACAAACCAAAATAATCAAAATACTGAAATCCATCAAGAGTTTAGACCTTTGAGAGGTTATGTCAACCCAACTATAGATGAACTTCATTGTAGTTTTCAAAAACCTACTGTAGTGGCTAACTCATTTGAGCTTAAACCTATTATTATCCAAATGGCATCAAATAATCAGTTTGGGGGATCACCAACTGAAGATCCAAATTTACATCTTACCAATTTTCTAGAATTGTGAGCTACATTTAAATACGATGGTGTTTCAGATGATGTCATAAAACTTAGGTTATTTCCTTTCTTACTGAGGGATAAAGCTAAGATGTGGTTGCATTTGTTAGCACCTGGATCTATCAGAACTTGGGGTGATTTAGCACAAAAATTCCTTGCTAAATATTTTCCACATACAAAAACTGCGAAGCTTAGAAATGATATTACATCTTTTAATCAGTTTGAAGGGGAATCTATCTGCTGGGAAGCTTAGAAATGATATTACATCTTTTAATCAGTTTGAAGGGGAATCTATTTATGAAGTGCGAAGCTTAGAAAATGATATTACATCTTTTAATCAGTTTGAAGGGGAATCTATTTATAAAGCATGAGAAAGATTTAAAGGGTATTAATTTTAATCAGTTTGAAGGGGACTTTATTTATGAAGCATGGGAACGATTTAAAGAACTCTTAAGAAAGTGTCCACAACATGCTATACCAGATTGGCTAATAATTTAAAACTTTTATAATGTATTAATTGGTTCTCTTAGATTTATTATCGATGTCGTTGCTGGTAGTTCATTGATGTCAAAACTATTTCTTGACGCTTATGCTTTAATTGAAGAGATGCCTGTCAATAATTTTTACTGGCCTTATGAGAGGGTGAATTCAAAGAAAGTAGACAATATTCATGAAACAGATGCATTTACTATGTTAGTAAATCAAGTTGCTGTAATTTCAAGGAACTTAGACTAATTTGGAATGAATTTTTCTCAACAAATTTCCATGTTTGAAGAGAATTCTTTAGGCCAAATGGTAGATTCACAAACATCATTAAAAACTTTGAATGTCATAAATAATAAGCAAAATAACCCATATTCTAAGTATTATAACCCAGGTTGGAAGAACCATCCCAACTTTAACTGGAATAACAATTCGGGTGGTAATAATCAGCAATGTGGGAACAATCAGGTAAACCCATTGGGAAACTGGAACAACCAAGGGAATAATAATTATAGATCTACTTATTCTCTAGGAATCAACAGTAATACACAATTTAAGGATAAGAAGTTATCTATAGAAGAAGTGGTGTTACAAATGGGTAATCAATTACAAAGTCAAGGAGCTACAATTAGAAATATTGAGAATCAACTTGAGCAAATCATAAGTTCATTAAGTAATAGATCCCAAGGAACACTTCCTAGTAATACTGAATCAAATCCAAAAGACCAGAATAAAGAGCAAGTTAAAGCCGTACAACTTAGAAGCGAAAGAGAGTTGGAAGGTAGGGTTCAAAAAGAGATGAAGTAGAGAGAAGAAATTGAAGAATCAAAAGAGGACACTCTGAAAGATTCTGAAAGACTTATTTCTCCATCAAAAAATCATTTAGAAAAACCACCACCTTCATTTCCTCAGACACTTCGACAACAGAAGTTGGATAAATAATTTTAAAAATTTATGAAAATATTTAAGAATCTTACAATCAATATTCCATTTGTTGAAGCCTTAGAACAAATGTCAAGCTATGTAAAGTTTATGAAGGATATTCTCAATAGAAAAAGGCAGTTTGAAGATAATGAGACCGTTGCACTTAGTGAGGAGTGCAGTGCTATAATTCAGAAGAAACTTCCTGAAAAGCTTAAAGATCCTGGTAGCTTTACAATTCCATGTGCAATAGGAGACAGATTTTATGAGAAAGCTTTATGTGATTTAGGTGTAAGCATTAACCTTATGCCATTATCAATATTTAAAAGATAGGGATAAGGAGAAATAAACCCTACTATTATAACTCTGCAATTAGCATATCGTTCAATAACCTATCCTAAAGGAGTTATAGAAGATGTCCTAATGAAAGTAGATTAATTTATCTTTCTTATTGATTTCATTGTGTTAGATATGAAGGAAGATAAAAAGATACCTATCATTTTGGAGAGACCTTTCCTAGCCACAGGAAGAGCAATGATAGATGTGTAGAAAGGGGAATTAACAATGTATGTGAATGATCAAACTGTTACTTTTAACATTTCAAAATCAATGAAATACTCTGCAAAAGGTAAAGGTGTTAAATGTTATAGAATGGATGTTATAAGATATCTGAGTGAATGTCATTTCAAGACTACTTATGAAGAAAAATCTGAAGAAAAAGATTTAGAACACAAGAAAGAAGAGTAATTAGATCAATGTGTAAACTTTTTTAAGGAAGATTCAAGTTATGTTCAAGAAAGTTTTGAAATAATGGACACGATAAATAAAGACAAATCAGTTTGTCCATCTATTGAAAAACATCCAAAACTTAAGTTGAAATTACTTCCTGAACATTTAAAATATGCCTTTTTGGGAGATTCCTCTACATTACTTGTTATAATTTCCTCGAAGTTAACAAAGAAAGAAGAAGAAAAGCTCATGAAAATTCTAAAAAAATTTAAGAAAGCCTTCGAATGGACAATTGTTGATATTAAAAAAATCAGTCCTTCAATTTGTATGCATAGAGTTAATCTGGAAGAAACTTCAAACCTAGGGCTGATCCACAAAGGAGATTAAATACAGTTATGAAAGAGGTTGTTAAGAACAAAATTTAATGTGGTTAGATGCTGGAATTATCTACCCTATTTCAGATAGTGCATGGGTTAGTCTAATTCACTGTGTTCTTAAGAAATGAGGAGTAACTGTAACTGTAAAAGAGCATAATGAGTTAATACCTACTAGATAAGTTATGAGATGGTGAATATACATTGATTATAGAAAATTAAATCTTGCCACTAAGAAAGATCATTTTTCACTACCCTTTCTAGATCAAATGCTGAATAGACTAGTTGGGCATAAATATTTTTATTTTCTGGATGGATATACCAGTTATCACTAAATTCAAATATCTCCTGAGGATCAAGAGAAAACAATATTTATCAGTCCTTATGGTACTTTTGCTTTTAGAAGAATGCCCTTTGATTTATGTAATTCCTCTGCTACACTTCAAAGATGTCTGATGAAAATTTTTTGTGATTTAATTGAAAAAAGGATTGAAGTCTTTATGAATGACTTTTTAGTGTTTGGAACTTCATTTGACTCATGTTTAGAACATTTATCTANTTTTTATCTCTAAGTTTCCTAATTTATCAAATTTATTTAATTTACCGTTACCTTCCCCGGCAGCGGCGCCAAAAACTAAATGCGACAAAAATATAGTTGTGTAAAATTTATAAAGTTGACTCCGCTTTACAACGGTGCCAAAATCTTGATGTGATATTTTATAAATAATAAAGTTAAGCTCTTAATGTCGATGTTCTACTGTTGACCTCACTTTTGGTTGATGTTTAGTTTTTTCCTCCTTAGTAGCCAAGGGTCTAGCCATCGAATTTTCCTGTTGACTATTCCTAGAAAACTAGAAAGGAATCCTCACAATTAGAAATTCTAAACTCTTTTTTGCTCAACTTGAAGTTCCATATACTGGTCTTAACCTCTAGCACTTAGTAGGTGGGGCCACTATATGGGAGCTCAAGAGAGTTCCCCTAAGACTGTTTGACCTAAGGGTTAACACTGGATGTTGGTCTAGAGCTGGTTCACTCACTTGCACTCATTATCACCTATATTCACTCACAACTCTAAAACCAAAATTGTTGACTTTGATCCCTTGATCTTTTGGGAAACTCATGTAGATGGTCTCTTAGACCCTTTAGTGCTAGGCTGGGGTTTAGCTAGGACCAGTACATAGAGGACCCAAATGGAGATTCCATTGGTCCGTGGATCAAATCAGAGTGGTTGGCACCTCAATTTCACCAAAACACCCAACTCAACCTTTTTGTCCCCAAAACCAACTTAAGCCCTTCAATTGAATTCAATTTGGCCCCAATCCTCCCCAATTTCAATTTAAAACCCAAATTCATCATGACCAAACTCAATTCAAACTCAATCTTAACCCAATTGACCCAAATTTGAATCCAATTTTGACCCCACATTCAAAACCCCCAATTTGGTCACGTCTTCAAAAATCACCTAATTGAAATTGACACCCAATTAATGTTGAGAACACTTCATGACAATCACCCACGTCAAATTGGACCATCAATTGGGTCATAGCAAAATTCTAGCCCAACCCAAACCCAAGCCTAGCCCAACATTCCCAAATTTGACTAGATGTCCAAATTCCTCAAATCGACTATTCAAATCAATTCAAAATCACTCCAAATCTTTTCTAAAATTCTCATGACAATCATAAACACAATCTTGATCAATCAATTGAGCTCGAACCAAAATTTTGATGAAAATTGAATTTGACATGTTTTTTCACCCGGTCATTGACGAGATTGCCTGGACGATCTCGGATGACTAAACGGACTGCGCCAGCACGTCCGAAATGTCAATTTTGCCTAAAGGAGATGTTCATTTCATGATGATGGCGTGTCTTGGAGAAAATGTACAAAATGGAGCTTATAATAATAATAATAACAATATTATTATTATTATTATTATTATTATTATTATTATTATTATTATTATTATTATTATTATTATTATTATTATTATTATTATTATTATAATATTTAACTCTTTCATCTCTCTCCCTAAAAAAACCCTAAACCTAACCCCTCGCTCACGCCTCTTGCCCCTTCCCATTTGCGAACCGGTGTTGCTGCATCCCTTCCTCTCTGTCATGAGCCAAGTGATACACCTAAAATATATAGTATTTTTAGACATATTTTTATACCTATTTTTGAGATATTACGCTTTAANATCGCGAGCCAGGTGATACACCTAAAATATATAGTATTTTTAGACACATTTTTATACCTATTTTTTAGATATTATGCTTTAATGGAAGATATTTTTTGTGTTTTTCTAGCAGATACAAGTAAAAATGGAAAAAAAATGCTTAAAGGAGTGAAAAAGGATCAAATTTGGAGCAAAAAAGGTGAAAAATTATGCAAAAGAGTTTTGGCGCCTAAGCGCCATATCTGACGTTTAAGTGTTGGTTAAACAGAGAAGGTCGTGCCTAAGTACTGAGACGCCACGCTTAAGCGCCAGTGGCAGTTACGAGACGAGTAAAATCGGTTTTCACGAATTTCGAAGAGGTTATTGAGGCACCCATTGGCTTCATAGGTGGTTGTAACCACCATGGATGAAAATTATCATGAAAGNTATCTGACGTTTAAGCGTCGGTTAAACAGAGAAGGTCGTGCCTAAGCACTGAGACCCCATGCTTAAGCGCCAGTGGCAGTTACTAGACAAGTAGAATCCATTTTCATGAATTTTGAAGAGGTTATTGAGGCACCCATTGGCTTCATAGGTGGTTGTAACCACCATGGATGAAAATTATCATGAAAGGATGCGTCTCTAGGCAAATACATCAAATCAAGACACATTTTGAAGAGATCCCAAGGCACCTCTTGGAAAACTATCTAGAAAAGAGTCCTGAAAATATTAGCATGTTTTGAAACTTCTTCTCTAGGGAGTTAGTTCGGAGAGATTTTCAGAAACCACTTTTTATTTACTTTATCCTTTTTATTATTTTATTTTAAGTGACTATAAAAGAGAAGAGATTCAAAGGAACTTCAAGAGTTTGGTGGAGGACTTGAGATAAGTTTTTATCTTTTGTTTTAGACTACTTTTGATTTTAATCGAGACTTGTTATTGGTTTGACAATGATTTCTTCATTTAAACTAAAGTGTGGTTTTGTTTTCTCCATAAATTCTAAGTATTTTTATTTATCTTTCTTCTTAAAATGATAAGTAATTTAGTTTTGGATGGAAGTTGTGAATATATTGATCTTTAATGATGGAAGAAGTTGTGATGATTTAAATCCATGCACTTCATTTATTTCTTGATTTAACCAATCCAAATGTTAAAATTTATTGTGAGAACATGTAAGAACCGAGTTGGTATTGTCTCAGTCAACAATTGGAAAGAATCACATGAGGTTGTATGAATGAGAATGTAGTTCATATGATTGGGTGCAAATAAATAGGGAAATATTCATTGATGGGTATAGAGTTAGAGGACTTTAAAGTGACGGGTTAAATCCCCCAACTTGGTTTATTATTTTAGGTTCTGATACGAGAATGTTAGCTCCTATGTAGAGGGAATCGAGGGAACTCTAGAGTGAGAGCTAGTATCTTCCTTGCCTAGCCGGTCTTCTGAACTATTCAAACTTTAAATTAGCCAATGTTCTTTATAGCATCTGTAGTAAGGGTAAAGATTATTATTACTACTATTTGGCACAACACAATTTGTATACTTCCACAACAGAATTCCTATACTTATTACTGATTCCATATTTGGCACAACACAATTTGCATACTTTCACAACAGAATTCCTATACTTATTACTGATTCACATAAGAAGAAAGATATTTTCATATTAAGTACTTTTCTTCTACAAAAACTTTAGTTATCTTTTTAAAAGAAAGATATTTTCGTATTAAGTACTTTTCTTCTACAAAAACTTTAATTGTTTATGTTTCTTTAAAATATCATAAATAATAAAAATATTTAAATTTTAAATTCCTGCAAAAATCATTTTTAGTTTAAATAATTATCTTTTTAGAAATTGAAAAACTTTCTAAAAAGTGCATACTGCATAATCTTATCTGTGGGTTCGATATTCAGGTCTTAATCAAAAAGTCCTATATTACTTGATAACGAAACGTATACTTGCACAGTATCCTAATATAAATATATATAAAATAAAAAGGTAAATTCTTATTTTTCTTCAGAATCAAGTTTTTGGTTTTATTGCACAATAAGAAAATATAAGTGAAAAATATCATCAGAACTATTGTTATACTGTGCATAAGCATTAAGTCGGGATCAAGTTTTTGGCGCCTTTACCAGGGAAGAAAACTCAGTAAATTTCTATTTTTAGAAAGTCTTATTCAAACTTTAAATATTGTATCTTATTTTGTATGTTTTATTTTATTTAATTTTATTTTATGTTAGTGTATGCGTAGTTCAGGTTTTGAAGAACTAGTGCCCTACGATTCTGAATTTGAAAGAACTATTAGAAAAATCAGAAAAATTAAAAAAAATAAAAATGTTGAAAAATCTAAAAAAATTACAGAAATAGCAAATCAAAATAATCAAAATGCTGAAATTCATCAGGAGTTTAAACCTTTAAAAGATTATGTCAACCCTACTGTAGATGAACTTCATTGTAGTATTCAAAAACCTATTGTAGTGGTTCTCATTTGTTTAAACCTGCTATTATCCAAATGATATCAAATAATCAGTTTGGGGGATTACCAACTGAAGATCCAAATTTACATCTTACCAATTTTCTAGAATTGTGTGCTACATTTAAATACGATGGTTTATCAATCATAAGACTTAGGTTATTTCTTTTCTCATTGAGGGATAAAGCTAAGATGTGGTTGAATTTGCCATAAGAGTTAGGTTATTTTCTTTCTCTCTGAGGGGTAAAGCTAAGATGTGGTTGAATTTGTTAGCACCTGGATCTATCAGAACTTGGGGTGATTTAGTTAAAAAATTCCTTGCTAAATATTTTCTACCATAAAAAACTGCAAAGCTTAGAAATGATATTACATCTTTTAATCAGTTTGAAGGGGAATCTATTTATGAAGCATGGGTACGATTTAAAGAACTCTTAAAAAAATGTCCACACCATGCTATACCAGATTGATTACTAATTCAAACATTTAATAATGGATTAATTGGTTCTCTTAGATCTATTATCGATGCCACTGTTGGTGGTTCATTGATGTATTTCATGGTGCTTATGCTTTAATTGAAGAGATGGCTATCAATAATTTTCAATAACCTTCTGAGAGGGTGAATCCAAAGAAAGTAGCCAACATTCATGAAACTGATGCATTTACTATGTTAGGAAATCAAGTTGCTGCAATTTCAAGGAAGTTAGACCACTTTGGAATGAATTTTTCTCAACCAATTTCCATGATTGAAGAGAATTCATTAGGTCAAATGGTAGAGTCTCAAGCATCATTAGAAACTTTGAATGCCATAAATAATAAGCAAAATAACCCATATTCCAATAGGTTGGAAGAACCATCCCAACTTTAATTGGAATAACAATTCGGGTAGTAATAATCAGCAATGGGGTTGGAAAAACCATCCCAACTTTAACTGGAATAACAATTCGGATGGTAATAATCAGCAATGGGAGAACAACTAAGGAAACTCATTGGGAAACTGTAACAACCAAGGGAATAATAATTATAGATCTACTTATCCTCCAGGAATCAACAGTAATACACAGTTTAAGGAGAAGAAGTTGTCTATAGAAGAAGTGGTGTTACAAATGGGCAATCAGTTACAAAGTCAAGGAGCTATAATTAGAAATATTGAGAATCAACTTGGGCAAATCGCAAGTTCATTAAGTAATAGATCCCAAGAAACACTTCTAAGGAATACTGAATCAAATCCAAAAGACCAGAATAAAGAGCAAGTTAAAGTCGTACAACTTAGAAGCGGAAGAGAGTTGGATGGTAAGGTTCAAAAAGAGATTGAAGTATAGAGAGAAGAAAGTGAAGAATCAAAAGAGAACGCTCCGAAATATTCTAAAATACCTATTTCTCCACCAAAAATTGATTTAGAAAAATCACCACCTCCATTTCCTCAGAGACTTTGACAACAGAAGTTGGATAAGTAATTTTTAAAATTTTTGGAAATATTTAAGAAGCTTACAATCAATATTCCATTTGCTGAAGCCTTAGAACAAATGCCAAGCTATGTAAAGTTTATGAAGGATATTCTCAACAAAAAAATGAAGTTTGAAGATAATGAGATGGTTGCACTTAGTGAGGAGTGCAGTGCTATAATTCAGAAGAAACTTCTTGAAAAGCTTAAAGATCCTGGTAGCTTTAAATTCCATGTGCAATAGGAGACAGCTTTTACGGGAAAGCTTTATGTGATTTATGTGCAAGCATTAACCTTATGCCATTATCAATATTTAAAAGATGAGATTAGGGGAAATAACCCCTACTACTGTAACTCTGCAGTTAGCAGATCGTTCAATAACCTATCTTAAAAAAGTTATAGAAGATGTCCTAGTGAAAGTAGATCAATTTATCTTTCCTGTTGATTTCATTGTGCAAGCATATGGAGGAAGATAAAGAGATACTTATCATTTTAGGGAGACCTTTCCTAGCCACAGAAGGACAAAGATAAAGAGATACCTATCATTTTGGGGAGACATTTCCTAGCCACAAGAAGAGCAATGATGATACCTATCATTTTGAGGAGACCTTTCCTAGCCACAGGAAGAGCAATGATAGATGTGCAAAAAGGGGAATTAACAATGTGCGTCAATGATTAGGAAGAGCAATGATAGATGTGCAAAAAGGGGAATTAACAATGCACGTCAATGATCAAACTGTTCTAGATATGGAGGAAGATAAAGTGAACCTATCATTTTGGGGAGACCTTTCCTAGCCACAGGAAGAGCAATGATAGATGTGCAGAAAGCGTCAATGATCAAACTTTTACTTTTAACATTTCGAAAACAATGAAATACACTGCAAAAGGTAAAGATGATGAATGTTATAGAATGTATGTTATAAGATATCTGAGCGAATACCATTTCAAGACTACTTATGAAGAAAAACTTGAAGAAAAAGATTTGGAACACGAGCAAGAAGAGGAATTAGATCAATGTGTAAACATTTTTTAAGGAAGATTCAAGTTATGTTCAAAAAAGTTTGACACCATAGACAAAGATAAATCATTTTGTCCATCTATTGAAAAATCTCCAGAACTTGAGTTGAAATTTCTTCCTGAACATTTAAAATATGCCTTTTTAGAAGATTCCTCTACTTTACCTGTTATAATTTCCTCGAAATTAATAAAGGAAGAAGAAGAAAAGCTGATGAAAATTCTAAAAAATTTTAAGAAAGCCTTCAGATGGAAAATTGCTGATATTAAAGGAATCAGTCCTTCAATATAGAATTGATCTGGAAGAAAACTGCAAACCCGGGGCTGATCCACAAAGGAGATTAAATTCTATTATGAAAGAGGTTGTTAAGAAAGAAATTTTAAAATGGTTAGATTCTGGAATTATCTACCTTATTTCAGATAGTGCATGGGTTAATCCAATTCACTGTGTTCCTAAGAAAGGAGGAGTAACTGTAAACTGTGAATGAGCATAATGAATTAATACCTACAAGTTACAGGATGACAAATATGCATTGATTATAGAAAATTAAATCTTTTCATTATGAAGGATTATTTTCCACTACCCTTTCTAGATCAGATGCTAGATAAACTAGCTAAGCACAAATACTTTTATTTTTTGGATGGATATACCGGTTATCACCAAATTCACATATCTCCTGAGGATCAAGAGAAAACAACATTTACCAGCCCTTATGGTACTTTTGCTTTTAGAAGAATGCCTTTTGATTTATGTAATGCCCCTGCTACATTTCAAAGATGTATGATGGTAATTTTTTGTGATTTAATTAAAAAAGGGATTGAAATTCTTATGGATGACTTTTCAGTGTTTGGAACTTCATTTGACTCATGTTTAAAACATTTATCTAAAGTTTTTAAGCACTGTGAAGAAATAAATTCAGTCCTTAACTGGTAAAAATATCAATTTATGCTAGGAGAAGGAATTGTATTAGGTCATCAAATATCAGAAAATGGTATGGAAGTAGATCCTACTAAAATTCCAGGTGATCACTAATATACCTTATCTAACAAATGTATAGGAAATTAGGAGTTTTTTAGGACATGCTGGATTCTACAAGCGATATATTAAGGACTTTTCTAAGATTGCTAAGCCTTTATGCCATTTACTGGAGAAAGATGAAATTTTCAGTTTTGATGAGGAAAGCCTAAAAGCTTTAAAATTATTAAAAGAAAATTTAATCACTGCACCAATTATAGTTTCACCAAATTGGGAAAAACCTTTTGAACTTATGTGTGATGCTAGTGTTTATGCTATTGGAGTTGTTTTAGGAAAAAAACATGATAAAAATTTCAAAGTTATTTACTATGCTAGTAAAACTCTTAATGAAACTCAAATTAATTATACAACAACTGGAAAAGAGTTATTAGCAATAGTATATGCCTTTGATAAATTTAGATCATATTTGATTGGAACTCATTGTATAGTGCATACAGATCATTCTGCTATTAAGTACTTAATGAAAAAGAAGGATACTAAATCGAGACTTATAAGGTGGATTCTTTTTTTCAAGAATTTGATTTTGAAATAGTAGATTGGAAGGGAACTGAAAATCAAATTGCTAATCATTTGTCCATGTTTGAATTAGAAAAACCACTCTATTTTGAAAAAGAAATTAATGAACATTTTCCAAATGAAAAATTGTTCACTTAAATAGAGTGGTGTGTTCCGTGGTATGCCGACATTGTGAACTATATTGTTAGTGATCTTAAACCCTATGAGTGGTATGTTCTGTGGTATGCCTACATTGTGAACTATATTGTTAGTGATCTTAAACCCTATGGAATGACATACCAACAAATGAGAAAATTTATTTATTTTTGGGATGACCCATGTTTATATAAACAAGGAAAAGATCTGATCATTTAAAGATGTATACCATTAGAAGAAACTTATGAAATTATCCAAAAATGTCATAATTTTGATTTTAGGGGACATTTTGGTGTTGATAAAACATCATACAAAATTCTACAATCTAGATTTTATTGGTCTGCAATTTTTAGAGATGTTAATGCTTATATCAAAGCTTGTGATAAATGTCAAAGAGTAGGCAGTATTTCTAGAAGAAATGAGATGCCCCTCAATTATATGCTAAAATTTAAAATATTTGATGTTTGGAGATTAGATTTCATGGGACCATTTATACCATCTTTCAGAGATTTGTATATTCTGTTAGCAGTGGACTATGTATCCAAATGGATAGAAGTTGTTGCTTTACCTCAATGTGACGGTCAANTACTACCCTTTCTAGATCAAATGCTAGATAGACTAGCTAAGCACAAATACTTTTATTTTCTGGATGGATATACCGGTTATCACCAAATTCACATATCTCCTGAGGATCAAGAGAAAACAACATTTACCAGCCTTATGGTACTTTTGCTTTTAGAAGAATGCCATTTGATTTATGTAATGCCCCTGCTACATTTCAAAGATGTATGATGGTAATTTTTTGTGATTTAATTAGAAAAGGGATTGAAGTATTTATGGATGACTTTTCAGTGATTTGGAAATCATTTGACTCATGTTTAGATCATTTATCTAAAGTTCTTAAGCGCTGTGAAGAAACAAATTTAGAATTTAATTGAAAAAGGGATTGAAGTATTCATGGATGACTTTTCAGTGTTTGGAACTTCATTTCTTTTCAGTGATTTGGAACTTCATTTGACTCATGTTTAGAACATTTATCTAAAGTTCTTAAGCACTGTGAAGAAATAAAAAAATGCCAATTTATGGTAGCAGGAGGAATTGTATTAGGACATCAAATATCAGAAAATATAAAAATATCAATTTATGTTAGGAGAAGGAATTATATTAGGTCATCAAATATCATAAAATGGTATGGAAGTAGATCCTGCTGAAATTCAAGTGATCGCTAATGTACCTTATCTAATAAATGTAAGGGAAATTAGGAGTTTTTTAGGACATGTTGGATTCTACAAGCGATATATTAAGGACTTTTCAAAGATTGCTATGTCTTTATGCTATTTACTAGAGAAAGATGTAATTTTCAGTTTTGATGAGGAAAGCCTAAAAGCATTTAAATTATTAAAAGAAAATTTAATCACTGCACCAATTATAGTTTCACCAAATTGGGAAAAACCTTTTGAACTTATGTGTGATGCTAGTGATTATGATATTGGAGCTGTTTTAGGACAAAACATGATAAAAATTTCAAAGTTATTTACTATGCTAGTAAAACTCTTAATGAAACTCAAATTAATTAACAACTGAAAAATTATTAGCAATAGTATATGCCTTTGATAAATTTAGATCATATTTGATTGATGTATAGTGCATACAGATCATTCTGCTATTAAGTACTTAATGAAAAAGAAGGAAACTAAATCAAGACTTATAAGGTGAATTCTTTTTTTCAAGAATTTGATTTTGAAATAGTAGATTGGAAGGGAACTGAAAATCAAATTGCTGATCATTTGTCCAGGTTTGAATTAGAAAAACCACTCTATTTTGAAATAAAAATTAATGAACATTTTCCAGATGAAAAATTGCTCATTGTAAATGAGTGGTGTGTTTTGTGGTATGCCGACATTGTGAATTATATTGTTAGTGATCTTAAACCCTATGGAATGACATACCAACAAATGAGGAAATGTATTTCTGAAGCTAAGATTTAATTTTGGGATGACCCATGTTTATATAAATAAGGAAAAAATCTGATCATTTAAAGATGTGTACCATTAGAAGAAACTTATGAAATTATCCAAAAATGTCATAGGGGACATTTTTGTGTTGATAAAACATCATACAAAATTATACAATCTAGATTTTATTGGTCTGCAATTTTAGAGATGTTAATGCTTATATCAAAGCTTATGATAAATGTCAAAGAGTAGGCAATATTTCTAGAAGAAATGAGATGCCCCTCAATTACATGCTAGAACGTTGAAATATTTGATATTTGGGGATTAGATTTCATGGGTCCATTTATACCATCTTTCAAAAAAAAAATATTTGATGTTTGGGGATTAGATTTCCTGGGACCATTTATACCATCTTTCGGAAATTTAGTTTGAGGAGATTAGATTTCATGGGACCATTTATACCATATTTCAGAGATTTGTATATTCTGTTAGCAGCGGACTATGTATCCAAAAGGATAGAAGCTATTGTTTTACCTCGATGTGACGATCAAAGTGTTGCAAATTTTTTGAAAAAAAAATATTTTGTAGATTTGGGATGCCGACAGTTATCAAAACTGATGGAGGAAGTCATTTTAGAAATGTCATTATGGAGAAGTTATTAAAGAAATATCATATAAATTATAGGATTGCTACTGCTTATCATCCTCAACAATTCGTTTGACTAAATTATCCAATCAAGAAATTAAAAGAATTATGGTAAAATCTGTGAATCCAACAAAAATGGATTGGTAAGTCAAACTTGACTATGCTTTGTGGGCTTATAGGACTGCATACAGAACTCCTATAGGAATGTCTCAGAATGTTCCCATATAGGCTAATATTTGGGAAAGCTTATCACTTACCAGTTGAACTTGAGCATAAAGCATTATTTGAGTGATTGAAGAGTTCAATTATAATTTGAAAGATGTTGGTAATAAAAGATTGTTACAATTAAACTATTAAAGAGTTCAATTATCATTTAAAAGTTGCTGGTGAGAAAAGATTGTTACAATTAAATGAGCTTGAAGAGATAAGGAATGAAAGATGTTGGTGAGAAAAGATCGTTACAATTAAATGAGCTTGAAGAGATAAGAAATGAATCTTATGAGAGTGCTAAGATTTATAGGAACGATGAAGATGTGGCATGATCGAAAGATTCTTACTAAAAATTTTCAGTAAGGGCAACAAGTTTTGCTATATAATGCAAGGTTAAGATTATTTCCAGGAAAACTTAAGTCCATCAGGGCTACAAGTTTTGCTATATAATGCAAGGTTAAGATTATTTCCAGGCAAACTTAAGTCTAGGTGGATGGTCTCATTTGTTGTGCAAAAGTTTATCCTTATGGAGCTGTGGATATTAAATATCCTAATTTTGAGAAAATTTTTAAGGTGAATGGACATAGACTGAATCCTTATTATATAGGGGATCAACATAAATATAATGATGGAATGATGTTGGGTCAACCAGAATGAGCACTGGTTACATCGGCCTGACGACGTAAAACCAAGCGCTTTGTGAGAGGCAACCCATAGTTCTCAGTGTGTTTTTGCTTTGATTGTTGTTTTGAGCCTGATTAAGAAATCTGGGGTAGTATTTTTTATTTTATTATGTGCTAGTAATGATTTTTAGACTTTATTTAGTGACCTATAAGAATTTGGACGTTAAGTTGCCTGGTGCAAAAATGTGCACTGGCGCTTAAGCGTCAGATCTGGCGCTGAAGTGTGTCAATTTAATCACATGTGATTTATAGAAGGTGTAACTGCAATTTAGTTGGAATAAACGTGTCTTGGTAGTTTCTAGTCGTGCCTATAAGTTAGGANATTTAATGGAAGGTAGTTTTGTGTTTTTATTGCATATACAAGTAATTATGGAAAAAATACTTAAAGAAGTGAAAAATGATCAAATTTAGAGCAAAA
This sequence comes from Phalaenopsis hybrid cultivar, assembly GCA_002079205.1. NCBI lineage: Eukaryota > Viridiplantae > Streptophyta > Magnoliopsida > Asparagales > Orchidaceae > Phalaenopsis > Phalaenopsis hybrid cultivar. Next base: position 100,592 of record JXCR01141495.1, read on the forward strand.
AGGTGAAAAATTGTGCAAAAGAGTTTTGGCGCCTAAGCGCCAGATCCAGCGCTTAAGCTCTAGTTAAACAGAGAAGACCGCACCTAAGCACCGAGACCCCAAGGTTAAGCGTCAGTGACAGTTACTAAATGAGTAAAATCAATTTTCACGAATTTCAGAAAGGTTTTTCACCCATTGGCTTAATATGTGGTTGTAATCACCATGGATGAAAATTATCATGAAAGGATGCGTCTCTTGGGCAAATACATCGAATCAAGACACATTTTGAAGAGATCCCAGGGCACCTTTTGGAAAACTATAAGAGAAAGAAGAGAGGACCTAGAAATAAGTCCTGAAAATATTGGCATGTTTTGAAATTTCTTCTCTGGGGAGTTAGTTCTGAGAGATTTTCAGAAATCACTTTTTATTTACTTTATCCTTTTTGTTATTTTGTTTTAAGTGCTATGAAAGAGAATAAATTCAAAGGAACTTCAAGAGTTTGGTGGAGGACTTGAGATAAGTTTTTATCTTTTGTTTTGGACTACTTTTGATTTTAATCGAGACTTATTATTGGTTTGACAATGATTTCTTCTTTTAAACTAAAGTGTGGTTTTATTTTCTCCATAGATTCTGAGTATTTTTATTTATTTTTCTTCTTAAAATGATAAGTAATTTAATTTTGGATGGAAGTTGTGGAAAGAATTGATCTTTAATGGTGGAAAAAGTTGTGATGATTTAAATCCATGCACTTCATTTACTTCTTAATTTGGCCAATCCAGATGTTAAATTGGTTGTGAGATCATGTAAGAACCAGGCTGGTATTGTCTCAGTCAACAATTAGAAAGAATCACATGATGTTGTATGAATGAGAATGTAGTTCATATGATTGAGTGCAAATAAGAAGGGAAATATTCATTGACGGGTGTAGAGTTAGAGGACTTTAAAGTGACAGGTTAAAGCCCCCAACTTAGTTTATTATTTTTGGTTCTGACACGAGAATGTTAGTCCCTAGGTGGAGGGAATCGAGAAAACTCTAGAATGAGAGCTAGTATCTTCCATGCCTAGCCGGTCTTCAGAACTATTCAAACTTTAAATTAGCCAATGTTCTTCATATCATCTCTAGTAAGGGTAAAGAATATTATTACTCATATTTGGCACAACACAATTTGCATACTTCCACAACAGTAAGGGTAAAGAATATTATTGCTCCTATTTGACACAACACAATTTGCATACTTTCACAATAGAATTCCTATACATGGTATCTTCCCTACCTATCTGGTCTTTAGAACTATTCAAACTTTAAATTAGCCAATGTTCTTTATAGCATCTCTAGTAAGGTCGGTCTTCAAAACTATTCAAACTTTAAATTAGCCAATATTCTTTATAGCATCTCTAGTAAGGGCCTAGCCTGTCTTCAGAACTATTCAAACTTTAAATTAGCCAATGTTCTTTATATCATCTCTAGTAAGGGTTCTGCCTAGCCGATCTTCAGAACTATTCAAACTTTAAATTAGCCAATGTTCTTTATAGCAACTCTAGTAAGGGTAAAAAATATTATTACTCCTATTTGGCCCAACAAAATTTGCATACTTCCACAACAGAATTCCTATATTTATTACTGATTCATGATAAAAAGAAAGATATTATCATATTAAGTACTTTTCTCTACAAAAACTTTAATTGTTACTATTTCGTTAAAATATCAAAAATACCAAAAATATTTAAATTTTAAATTCCTGCAAAAATCATTTAGTTTAAGTAATTATCTTTTTAAAAATAGAAAAACTTTCTAAAAAGTGCATATTACATAATCTTAATTTAAATAATTATCTTTTTAAAAATTGGAAAACTTTCTAAAAAGTGCATATTGCATAATATTCTCTATGAGTTCCATATTCAAGTCTTAATCAAAAAGTCCTATATTACTTGATAACGATATGTATATTTGCGTAGTATCCCAATATAAATATATATNAAAAGTTTATCCTTGTGGAGCTGTGGATATTAAATATCCTAATTCTGAGAAAATTTTTAAGGTGAATGGACATAGACTGAAACCTTATTATATAGGGGATCAGCATTAATATAATGATGGAATTATGTTGGGTCAACCAGAATGAGCACTGGTTACGTCGGGCTGACGACGTAAAATCAAGCACTTTGTGGGAGGCAACCCATAATTATCAGTGTGTTTTTGCTTTGATTGTTGTTTTGAGCCTGATTAAAAAATTTGGGGTAGTATTTTTGAGTTTATTATGTGCTAGTAATGATTTTTAGACTTTATTTAGTGACTTATAAGAATTTGGACGTTAAGTTGACTGGTGCAAAAATGTGCACTGGCGCTTAAGCGCCAGATCTGGCGCTGAAGCGCGACAATTTAATCACATGTGCAAATTTTGATTTATAGAAGGTGTAATTGCAATTTAGTTGGAATAAACGTGTCTTGGTAGTTTCTAGTCGTGCCTAGAAGTTAGGAGGGGGAATTAGGCCTATAAATAGAAGGGGTTTGTGAAGGAATTTCACCCTGGATTATTTTTAGCCCTAAAAGTCTAAGAAAGAGAGAGATTTAGAGAAAATGTCTTCATGGGAGATGGATTTGAAGAAGAACGAAGAAGCCATGAGAAAGAAGTTCATTAGTCAAAGTGCACAGGAGATGTATAACGGCTTCTTAGCCGTTAGTATTAAAGGGATATCGGAGAAGATCAACCAGATGGAGAATAAATATATCTGTATTAGAGACTAAGGTGCTTGAATTGCATGCTTATCTAGAATATATTGGGTGGCAACTTAAGATACAATTCAACCATACTAGTTATGTAGAGGAAGCATATAAGGCGATGTTCCTTAAGCAAAAGTGGATCGAAGATGATAGTACTAGAGCTCGTCAGCACCGTCCCTTTTATCAACTCTATATCCCTGGAGAGACTACTAAGAGACAAGAATTCATTCCTTCTAATGAAGAGAAGCATTAAGTTAAAGGTTAGGAATTTTGTGTTTGGAGTCATGCTTTTAAGTGTGTTAGTGTTTATGTCTTGTGTTTAGTGTTTGTGTCACTTATGTGTGTAATTGTAGATGTGTGTTAAGTGTTTTGTACTTAGGAAAATTTTCTCATCCAAGACTATTTGGAGAGAGAACTAAGTGTTAAATGTGTTTGTACTTGTTTGTGAATTAATATAAATTTGTTTTTGTGAAAATTTGTGTTATTTTTAGCCTCGAATTGAATTAATTATTATGGAGAAATTTGAGAGAGAAGGGGGTTATAGAAAGTAAAAATAGTCATTTAAGTGCTATGAGACCATTTAGAGGTGGTTTACTTAGGCTACTAGTGCATTATACTTATAATTAAAAATTTCAAAAATTGTGCACTGGCGCCTAAGCACCATATCTCGCTTGCAGGCGCCTAAGCGCCACTTACCCGCGCTTGTGCTGGTTCATGAAAATCGATTTGCGAATGGTTAAAAGTGAATTTTTTGTCCGAAAATGCCATTTTTAACTCGTCCTATCGTCTTTCCCAACTCGAGTTCACGATTTTGAGGGCTAGGGCAAGTGAAATTTTGAGATTTCTTGGTGGAATCAAGTGAGAGTTGCTAGATCCAAGTTTCTTGAGGTAAGAGCTTTACTTCTATGCAAAAATTTTGGATTTTCACCATATATTTTAAGCACATTTGGAAGATTTCAAAAATTTACTATTCATGGTGAAAAGTAAAGAAAAATCTATGGAAATTGCTTGAGAAGTTTAGTTAGTGCTTTTGCAAGTTTAGTTTAGTGATTTAAACTTGATTTTTAAAGTTATTTTTGGAATTTATCAAATTTGTAGAATGGCACCAAATGAAAAGGACAAAGGAAAGAGCTCATTTGATTTGAGCAAATTTGTCAGTTCAAAAGCTCAGGATCGATATAGTGACGCTCTGCAATCACGAAAATTGATTCAGAAGTGATGTTTTAAGAGTCCAAGTGGAGAAGTGGAAGACCTGATAGTCCGCCGATAGTGGGAACAATTATGTTGTTTCTTTGATGTCGCTGTAATTTCTATTGTAAGAGAGTTTTATGCAAATCTCCCAGCGGCTGAGGATGATCGAGTTATAGTTTAAAGGAAGTTGGTACCTTTTACTCTAGAGGCAATCAACTTGTTTTACCATTTACCACTGGAGACTTTATGTTTTTATGTGAATTATAGTCCTACGAAAGTGGAATTGGACGAGATCATATCTTATTTGAATGTTGAAAGAGAACTTTGGAAGATTACAAATGAGAGGAGATTAAATTTTCTAACTTCAAAGTTGTGTGCACCATCAAAGGCTTGGCACTATTTTATATCTGCTCTTCCGCTTCCTACAAATCATCTCAGTGAAGTGACCAGAGAGAGAGAGCGACGTTGAACTATTGTATTCAGGAGGGAAAGCCCATTAACATAGGGGCTTTGATCTATCACACTATCATCAGTTCAGCTGCTACTGCTACTACTGCAGGTATGAGATTTGCTTCTTTGATATTTTCTTTATGCGAGTAGGCTGGAGTAAAGTATGATAGTTGGGAGGAAGTTATGTTACCTCTAAATTCCATCATGAAGGTGAATGTGAAGACTTATTCTGAGCATTCAATTTTTGGTTGCAGAGGAGGATATTCCAGGAGCTATGGAATGGAAATGTCTGTTGCATCTACCTCTGCTGCTTCTTTATTTAGACCATCTACTTCACGTGCTTCTACATCTAGAGGTGATTCTACTAAGACTCAGGATGAGTTATTGTAGAAGATGATGGAAAATATCAATTTTATCGTTGATAAGATATAAAATTTAGAGCGTTTTGCAGATCATACTAATAGTTATAATAGAAGGAAAAGTGATTATGAAGAGAAATTTCACTCATCTTTGGAGAGGCTGAGGTGAACCAGGAGTGCAATTACCTCCATATCCTCGATATCCTGATTATGAGCCTGCAGAAAAATGGTACAACGGTGATTCTGCGGATGAAGAGTAGAGCTGAGAGATTCATTTTATGATTGTAATATGATATGAACTATGTGGTCCGCTACATTTGCATCTGTGTGTTGTTTTGGACTATGTTGTGTTTTGGACTTTTATGTTTTAGTAATGTGTGTTGTTTTGGACTATGTTGTGTTTTGGACTTTTATGTTTTATTGTTATTATGATATTTGTGGTAGTTAATATTTTATTTTTAAATTTCAGGGTTTTAATTGTTGTTTGGTGTTTAGTACTATGATTTAGTTAGTTTAGAACTTAACTTAATTTCATATCTGTTATAAAGTAGAAATCTTGCCAGCTTAGATCTTAATTTTAAAATTTAGAAACTGCTACCTTATATTTTTCTATTATCATGTTAGTGCCTTGTTTGCTTTATACCCACTGTTTAGAATTCTATTGAATATCTACATGTTAAACTAAAATAAAATGTTAGAAAATTTGATCAAAATTAATTTTATTCATGTCTTTAGTTTTAAACTTGTATCATTAGGGTTTTGAAATTCCTATTAGCCTGTTATTTTTAAATTTTCATTCCTGCTTATATATATCTAATGCTAACCTGTTTAATCTGTTAAAAATTTAAGTTTGAGGAGATGAAAAACATTTTCAAAACTTGAATTTTACTTGTTCTCAAATGAACTATGAATGAATTTGAATTTTAAAAGAAAAATTGATTATGTATATGAAGTTATATTAAGGAATTAAAATTTGATTTTAGAAATGAGTAAGAAAATTTAGTTAAAATTTTAAGTAAAGAAGAAAAATGCTAAAAATTTTTAGTATAGAAAATGATTAATATAAGTGACTATCTTTAGTAAGAAAAATTGTAAAAAAAATTTAGATAATTTAGACTTTTATTTTTAATACTTAAACTTCTTTTATTAAAATGATTTTCAAACTATTATTATATTTATAAGTAAAAGCTTTATATCAAGATTTTACTTTAAGAAAAGAGAAGTGGAAATCAAAATCATTAAAGGACTATCCAGATATAGTAATTCTTTCCTGAAAAAAAAAGAAGAAGAAAAAGAAAAAGAAAAGAGAAGAAAAAGAAAAGAAATGTAAGGGAGAAGAAGCTTGAGGATTAATGCCTAATAAAAAAATTGGTTCTATATTTGATCTTTTTAAAGTATAAGACTTGATAAAATCTTAAGCTTATAAATATAATATAGTAAGTAAAATTATTTTTTAATAAAAATTTTTTAAGTAGAGAAAATAAAAGAAATTACAAAATTTTTGAATTAGATAATAACTCAAATTTTCATAGTTCTTAACATTAATAAGTTTAAAATCTAAATTTAGAGAACCTTATAATATTTCTGAAGTAGATAGGAACTTATATTTTCATAGTTCTTAACATTAAAAATTTTCAAAATTTAATTTGGTCTCATTTACTAATTGTTTTTTTTCTAAATTGGACTACTATATTTCTAAATCTAAATTTTAGTGACTCCTAAAGAAACTCAAATACATATCATACATATTTGGTTTTTAAAGATTGAAGTGTCACTTGAAGACAAATAACATTTTAAGTTTGGGGGATTTTGATACACCTAAAATATATAGTGTTTTTAGACGCATTTTTATACCTATATTTGAGATATTGTGATTTAATAGAAGGTAGTTTTGTGTCTTTCTGGCATATACAAGTAAAAATGAAAAAAATGGTTAAAGGAGTGAAAAATGATCAAATTTAGAGCAAAAATGTGAAAAATTGTGCAAAAGAGTTTTGGCGCCTAAGCGCCAGATCCAGCGTTTAAGCTCCGGTTAAACAGAGAAGACCGCGCCTAAGCGCCGAGACCCCATGGTTAAGCGCCAGTGATAGTTACTAGATGAGTAAAATCAATTTTCACGAATTTCAGAAAGGTTTTTCACCCATTGGCTTAATATGTGGTTGTAACCACCATTGATGAAAATTATCATGAAAGAATGTGTCTCTTGGGCAAATACATCGAATCAAGACATATTTTGAAGAGATCCCAAGGCACCTCTTGGAAAACTATAAAAGAAATAAGAGAGGACCTAGAAAAGAGTCCTGAAAATATTGGCATGTTTTGAAAGTTCTTCTCTAGGGAGTTAGTTCGGAGAGATTTTCAGAAACCACTTTTTATTTACTTTATCCTTTTTGTTATTTTGTTTTAAGTGACTATGAAAGAGAAGAGATTTAAAGGAACTTCAAGAGTTTGGTGGAGGACTTGAGATAAGTTTTTATCTTTTGTTTTAGAGTACTTTTGATTTTAATCGAGACTTGTTATTGGTTTGACAATGATTTCTTCTTTTAAACTAAAGTGTGGTTTTTTCATGGATTATGAGTAGTTTTCTTTATCTTTCTCCTTAAAATGATAAGTAATTAAAGTGTTAGGATTTTGAGTATTTTTCTTTATCTTTCATCTTAAAATGATAAGTAATTAAGTAATGGATAAAAAATTATAAGTATTTTTATTTATCTTTCTTCTTAAAATGATAAGTAATTATGTTTTGGATGGAAGTTGTGGAAAGTATTGATCTTTAATGATGGAAGAAGTTGTGATGATTTAAATCCGTGCACTTCATTTATTTCTTAATTTGGCCAATCCAGATATTAAAATTGGTTGTGAGAACATGTAAGAACCAGGCTGATATTGTCTCAGTCAACAATTAGAAAGAGTCACATGATGTTGTATGAATGAGAATGTAGTTCATATGATTGAGTGCAAATAAATAGGGAAATATTCATTGACGGGTGTAGAGTTAGAGGACTTTAAAGTGACAGGTTAAAACCCCCAACTTGGTTTATTGTTTTCGGTTCTAACACGAGAATGTTAGCCCCCAGGTGGAGGGAATCTAGAGAACTCTAGAATGAGAGCTAGTATCTTCCATGCCTAACCGGTCTTCAGAACTATTCAAACTTTAAATTAGCCAATGTTCTTTATAACATCTCTAGTAAGATGGTATCTTCCCTACCTATCTGGTCTTTAGAACTATTCAAACTTTAAATTAGCCAATGTTCTTTATAGCATCTCTAGTAAGGTCGGTCTTCAAAACTATTCAAACTTTAAATTAGCCAATATTCTTTATAGCATCTCTAGTAAGGGCCTAGCCTGTCTTCAGAACTATTCAAACTTTAAATTAGCCAATGTTCTTTATATCATCTCTAGTAAGGGTTCTGCCTAGCCGATCTTCAGAACTATTCAAACTTTAAATTAGCCAATGTTCTTTATAGCAACTCTAGTAAGGGTAAAAAATATTATTGCTCCTATTTGACCCAACACAATTTGCATACTTCCACAAAAGAATTCCAATATTTATTACTGATTCATGATAAAAAGAAAGATATTTCATACTAAGTAATTTTCTCTACAAAAACTTTAATTGTTACTATTTCGTTAAAATATCAAAAATACCAAAAATATTTAAATTTTAAATTCCTGCAAAAATCATTTAGTTTAAGTAATTATCTTTTTAAAAATAGAAAAACTTTCTAAAAAGTGCATATTACATAATCTTAATTTAAATAATTATCTTTTTAAAAATTGGAAAACTTTCTAAAAAGTGCATATTACATAATCTTCCCTATGGGTTCGATATTCAGGTTTTAATCAAAAAGTCCTATATTACTTGATAACAATACGTATACTTGCGTAGTATCCCAATATAAATATATATAAATTTAAAAGTTAAATTATTATTTTTTTTCAGGATCAAGTTTTTGGTTTTGTTGCAAAATAATGAAATATAAGTGAAAAATACCATGAGAACTATTATTATACTGTGCATAAGCATTAAGTCAGGATCACCAGGCTGCTCCCGAATCTCCTTTGTCGCAAGATCTTCTCCTCATTATGAGCCCTGACGCTCTCTTATCCCGTCGCCGGTCTAGCCAATCCTATCGTCGACCTTCTCCTCTCTCGTCGCGATCTTGCTACTCCCTCTTACTGCTCCATGTCGATCTTGTCGTGATTCCCATCGGTTGCTCACAAGGTTCGATTCACCTCAGGTAAGCTTTAGGTAAATCTTCTTCTCCTTGTTGGCTATAAAATCCCCATCTGAGGGAGATTTAGTGTCGGCCAAAATTTTGGAGAGTGGGGGATGTTCTGCCAAAATCTTGAGTGATTCTCACCGCTCAGTTGGTCTGTGCTTTGTGTGCTTGAAGATTTTTCGTTTGATCCTCCCTAGTCCGAAGCTGTCCTTCTCCTTCTTCTTTCTCGAAGGCAGTTGAGGGTAAGGCTCTCTTCTCCTTTTCTCTACTTGGTTGGTTAATTTGTGAGATATTTTCATTTAAGAAAGATGTTTGGAGCCCACCTACATAGAAATTAAAGCCACTTCTTTACTCTCTTTGAAACCCATATGGATGATCATGAACCTCCAACACTTGGAAGGTTGAGAACAACTTGTGAGGGTTCAAGGATGAGTCCCCGTAGGACTGATGGACTTAGGGCAACTTTGGATGGCTAGGGCTTGGTCTTTCACACACTCAAGCACATCATTACTTCCCACTTATCCCAAGAACCCTAAATCACACTCTTTAAACCAAACTCCCTCACTCTTTAAGAAAACAATATAGATTGTCCCAAACCTCTAGCCTTTGGTCAAGATGGCTAGGACCAACATATGAAGGTTCATAAAGGAGTTTTTATTTNCAGGATAAAGCCCCCAACTTGGTTTATTATTTTGGGTTATGATACAAGATGTTTGCCCCCAGGTGGAGGGAATCGAGGGAACTCTTGAAAAGAATCACATGAGGTAGTATGAATGAGAATGTAATTCATATGAATTAATTCAAATAAATAGGAAAATAATCTTTGAAGGGTGTAGAGTTAGAGGACTTCAAGTGACAGGATAAAGCCCCCAACTTGGTTTATTGTTTTAGGTTCTGATACGAGATGTTAGCCTTTAGGTGGAGGGAATCAAGGGAACTCTAGAGTGAGAGCTGATATCTTCCCTGCCTAGGAGTCTTCAGAACTATTCAAAATTTAAATTAGCTAATCTTTTTTATAGTATCTCTAGTAATGGTAAAGAATAATATTGCTCTTATTTTGAACAACACAATTTGAATACTTACACAGTAGAATTCCTATACTTATTATTGATCCATAATAAGGAGAAAGATATTTCATATTCAGTGTTGTTCTTTTGCATAAACATATGTTATATTTAGAAGTTGTTTCTGTTTTGTCAAAATATCAAAAATACGAAAAGGAATTGAATTTTAATTACTTTAAAAATATCTATAGTTTAAGTAATTATCTTTTTTAAATAAAAATTTTGTTATTTAGATGAGCATATTGTGAACACTCTCTGTGGGTTCGATATTCGGGGCTTAATCAAAAAGTTCTATATTATTTGATAACGATACGTATGCTTGTGTAATATCCCAACAAATATATAAAGTAAAAAGTTAAATTCTTATTTTCTTCAGGATCAAGTTTTTGTTATTATTACAAAGTAGGAAAGATAAGTGAAGAATATAATTGCATATATTGTTATATTATTGCATATAAATAGTCAAGATCAGGTTCTCAGAGAAGGAGGTGATTGCAGAATTCTTAGAAAATACTCCAGAACATCTTGTGCAATGGCAGCATCATCATGAATTCTGATGCCATTAAAATTTAACATGTTCTGAATGACATTACATTTCCTCCTGTATTTGATGCAATCATGGTAGTATTCCTATCCCCATCTATGAATTTGCTGATGGCAGCCTTTTATCTGAGAAAACTCTCTAAACAAGCAGTGGCAGAGGGTGCTTTTGATTGGCTATAAAAATAGAAGCTTCATTCACAATATTTGCATTTTGTAATTGAAGTAGATCATGCTCAGTAGCTTCCACCAACCTGTAAACATCCCCAAAGGTAAACAAATTCCAATGCATGAGCACTTTACTGGCCTTTTTATGCAGGAACCAAAGTTTGACTAGAGGGTTAGGATGGGAAATATCTTTCCAATTGCCAGAAATGGTATTGAGGAAATCTTGGTGGGAAGACCACATAATCAAGTATTTTAAGGATTTAGGGTATGTGCAATGGAATGCATTAACAAAAAGGAGCAAATGCCTGTGATCAAATCTTGCAAAGTTGAGATGGGTAACAGAAGTGTGCAGAAAGCTTTGGAACCAGTGATCATCGAAAAAGAACTTGTTAAGCCTTTCTCAAGTATTCGCCCTTCTCTAGGTGAATTGAGATCCAAGGAAGCCAAGGTCAAACAGACGTGGCAATTTGATATGGTCACTGGACTTTGTCATGAGTGTCAGATTGGGAGAGCTGACACCTTTTTTTCAGTGGGAGATAAAATGTAGTTAAAATCACCCCCAACCAACCAGTTGGAGAATATGGATGAACCTATGGAATGCATATTAAACCAGAGCTCTTCCCAGTCAGACTTAGTGTAGCTTGCATAAACAAAAGTGATATATCCTATGGTTCTTGACATGTCAAAAAAGAAGTGAAGAAATTGGGGATGATTGATTAAAAAAGAATATTTGATTTCCTTTATAGAAAGGAACCAAATCTTATTGTTGCAATTAACCCATAGGTCAAAGCAAGAGAAATATTATTTGATTTTATTAGTGTTTTTGTGAACCAAAGGATCCATGATGGCCAAACACAAAAAATTGTATTTCCTATTAAGATGTTTATGTCTTCTTCAAGAGTGGGAGTGAACAATCCACCTAATGTTCCAACATAAGTGATTAATCATGATGAGAGGGTTTGAATTTACCCCTAGTGAGCATGGTCAGAGACACTCTCCTTGTGGAATGATAGCTACCAACTTCAATGATAATAGTGTCATCCAAGAAGGTTTTTCCCTCCATCTGACTTTTCGTTTTTCTCCTGAATTTCTAAATCTGCCAATCATTCTATAGTTATTGTTGCATCACAGCAATGGGAACATTTGTGGAGTCAAGTAGAGTAGAATGTTGTGGATCTTTTATCTGTTCAACCTGGATTAGTAGATCTTGTAAATCTGCCACTACAGCCTTAACAAGGGAGATGATATTTGTTTAAGAATTGGTAGGAATTAGGTCCACTTGCTCCAACGGGGATTTTTCTCCAGGATCAGTAGGCTCAATGCTAAGGCCTTCATCAACCACAATAGGTGTAGGTTCATCAACTTTTAATGGCACAAGTAAGGGCATAGGAGGAGGAAAAGTTGTTTCAAGGACCAACTTGGCATTCTTACCAAACTTAAGTGATGGATGGAACCTAAAACACCTTTCATTAGTATGGCCAAAAGTTTTGCAGTGGGAGCAATAATATGGCTTTTGCTCCATAATTACAGGTTGTTAATAATCATTATGTTTTGTGTCTAACCATACTTCATCAATTGGGGGAAGAGTAATGTCCCTTTCAACAATAATTTAGGCTAAGGAAGGTCTGGAGAAATTGAAAGTGGAGATATCAAGTTTCATAGGCCTACCCAATAGTGCACCAATGAACCAAATAACTTTATGGTTGAAAAAAAGAAGCTTCAATCGAATGAGCTTAAACCAAATTGGGATAATAGGGAGCTCTTTACCAGGGTTAAACTTAGGTGTCAATTTCAGTAACTTCATTTGAACACCTTCAATGATGATAAGCTTTTGGAGAGGATTCGTTCATAATCTTCTTCATTGTTTAGCTGGATCATTACATGTCTGCCATCGAATACACCCATCCTTCTATCACCAGTAAGCTTGAAATCCTCAAATTTTTTTCTTGATTACGTCCATTTTATAGTGAGCTGTTGAAATTTACCAATCAGGGTAACTTTACATTTGGTGGAGAGGTCAGAAACTTCAGTTTCAGAGAAGATGAGAGCATATTTACCCCCTTTCTTTAGCCTTTCTTGAACAGGTAGCTTTCCTCACCGCAACCAAAGCATCATGGTATGATTGAGGGAATGCCAGTTTATCACCCAACAATCCAGTGGATCAGGTAGCAACATCATAGGAGATTTTTCCCGCATAATTGTGGCCAGCTTGTTGCAAAGAGGCATCCATAATCAACCAACAAGTACGAAGAGTAGAGAGCACCAACAAGAAGCAAAAAGCAAACCGGGAAAAGCCAAACCGAGAAAAGCCAAACCTAGGGAACAGTAATAAACCAAATCAAAAAAGAAAAGCCCGGGAAACACAAAAACAAAAACTAACACTCCACCGAGGAAATGAAGTACCCAAATCAATAAAAGAAGCCCCAGCAAAGACACTTAGAGCACTACCAACTAGTGCAGCCGAAGGAAGAAGGTGATGTGCCGCTATGGATCCCAAACCAAGCAGAGCAATGTTAGCCGCCATATATATNACCTAGCCCAGCTTCATATTCCCCTTAGATACTCAACTTGGAGCTCACATCAAACCAGATTGAGCTGACCACTTAGCCCCCTTGACTCCCCTGAGCTCAGAGGTGACCTGACCCTGGCCATACGGCCACCTCAGTCGCCGAAAAACACCAAAATTGAGAGGTCCCCATGGCCAAAACCCGAAATTAAACTCGCCTGAGCTAGCTCACTCCAATTGGTCATCACAACTCTTCTTCCCTACACCTAAGCAGCTCCCCTACCACCATGTCTTGCCTTGATGGCAGCCATGGCTTCTACTTTAAATAGGAGACCCCTCCTCAAGAGGGGAAGTATGCTCAAACCCTAACAAAACTCTGCCAAAATTCTCCCAGACCTTTTAGCAACCTTGTGAAGCCCATCCCCATCATTCTCTAGCCACCATTTCCACTACCTAAGTTTAATTTCCTAACCAAAAAATAAAGACCTTTCACGGTCATCCTTCAAATTCAATCAAAACTCCCAATTAATCCACTCTTGAGCTTCACTAGAGCAAGAGAGGAGATTATCCACTAAAACCCCCATCCTTAGAGCCCTCTAACCTAACTTAAGACTAAGCCAAAATTGCCCTCTGATTGAATTCATTTGGAGGTTTGCCAACTCACAACAAAGCTCGGGAACAAATCCAATTGAGGCTACACTACTTGGACTAAGGTATGGATAAAAACACCCAAATTCGGCCTCAATTTGGGCTTTTGTGAAGAAAAATTTAATTTCATAGGCATGTAACCATATGGATAAATTTGTCTCACCTAGATGAAGGTTTAGAAACAAACCATGAGTGATTTGGTTGAGAATCGAGGGAGAAATTAGGTTTAGAAAATGAATTGTTTATGGGTTAGGTCAATTGGGGATGATGACCAGGAGTCGTCCGATTGTGCTTGTATCAGACAAACAAACCAAATTGCGTCGGATGAATGGATAGAGCGAAAAAAGGCGGGACACATGACGGCTGACTCAGAAGGCGGCGTCCAGTAGCTTGACGACGAGTGGAAAGTTCGGAGCTACCGAGGATCGCATGGCACCGACGTGGATAAATAGAAAATTACCCTTTTTTATTTAAATAATTTAGAAAATTCATAACTTGGTGTAGAAAAATTATAAAAATAAAATAAAAACACCTCTGCACGCAGTGAATAGAGGAGAATCATGTGACCAAAAATATAAATTATTTAACTTATATTTATTTTTAAATTAATTAAGTACTTTAAATTTTTTTTAAATCATAGAAAATTAAATATTAATCCACATGTGGTGAAATTTTTAGGGTTTATTCTCTCTATGTCTAGGAGTATTTCTGATTTTTTTCCAAAGTCTGAGAATACTTCTAGAATGGTCAAACCTAATTTCTAAAGTTAAGTCATATATTTGCTTAGAATAAATATATAAATTTAATTAAAATTTAGAGAATTATGAAACTTGCTTTAGTAGGTTCGCTGTGATCAGATGAACATAAGAAAAAAAAATCTAAGTTTAAATGTTTTAAAATATAATTTCTTGATTTTAAGTCATTAAAATCTATAAAAAAGAAAATAAATAAAATATACTTAAAAAATCATAAAAATTGATCCTCAGTGAAGATATTGAATATATTAGCCTCTGTAAAAATTTGAAACCATTTTAAATTAATTTAACCACTAAACTTTATTTTTCAAGAAAAATGAAGATTTGGCATTAAAATAATTATTATAATTAAAATATAACTCAAATAAATTTTAAAAGGTGGTTTTGTGAGTTTCTTAAACCTAAGAAAAATAAAATTGACATTAAAATAAATAGTTCATTTTTGTTTTTTTTTTTAAATTTAAAAATAATTAAAAATTCAAAAAATCACAAGTATACAAGATTGCGCTAAGATGTTCCTAATTGTTTGCTGACCACTTGAGATCAATTAAAATTTTTTTTCTAATTTTCTAAATAAAGATGTGTATTTATAAGCACCTAAAATGTATTTTCCCTAATTTTTCACTAAAATAATTATAAAAAAAAGATGAAATNTGTTAACTTAATTAGTTAAATAAAAATAAGGGCTCACTATGTCTACTCGAACTGAACTTATATAAATAAGTTAAACAATTAAACTGAAATAGAAATAGTTAAATATTAAAAAAATTTCCAATAATTTATCAATCAGACTCTCTGGTCATTTCCTAATGATGATTACTTATGAGCAACTCCTAAAGGTCAGTTTAAACTTGAGCCAATAGCTTAGTTTTTGGGCCGACGCGAGCAATCAGGTCCATATAAGTGCCAATTTGAGCCCTCTAATCAGGTCCAAACTCGCATTTCTAAAGCAACTAAAAGCGTCCAAATAGGACTTTTTTGGTACATCAAATACGAGCAGGAAAGCCTTTTAATACCGCAATCCGAATAATTATGCCAGAAATCACTTCTGACACCTTTAGTTTTTCGTGATTTGCATTCTGTTAAAAGATGTAATAGATGCATGGATCAAACAGGTTCAGGTACTTGCATTCCTTCGGCAGTATTTGAAAGGTATTTCATTTAGATTTCAATGTCGAATAAAACCGAAGTCTGCATTCTGATCTGAAAGAAAAAAAAAAAAAAATCAAACCATGTAAAAGATCAGTTAAAGAAAAAGTCAATTATGTAGCATTAAATAAGGCCATCTAAACTCCAATTTCAACTAATTTATAGTAGAAATCAACATTTGGATAAAATAAATCTTCAAAAGAAAATGGTAGGATTCTAGCCAAAATAAGCTCAAATCAAAGATTTAGAATGTCATGAAATTTTTTATGAAATTAATTAAAAGGTTAAATATTTTAAAATCTAGCATTCTTATAAAAAATGCTCTTCTTTATTGTTTTTTCAGGGCTTTAAGGCATAAAAATATTGAACAAAAAGGTTTTTATCAAATAAATCAATATAAATCAATTTATAGATCATTTTTATATTTCGGTTTAATTTATCAAAATGATATTTCAAAAAAATTATAAATAATGCCTTATTCTACAAAAAAAAAAGAAGGGGGAGGGTCTCAAGTTTAATAAGAGCTTAGAAACATTTAAAAAATTATGGGGCTCTACTCAAAATTTGACTCCGCTGATCGTAATTAGTCGCTATCATTATTTCGTGATCGTCATCTAATCATTGTTAACTAACCATTACCACCATTTTTCTTATGTCTATTCACCATCATTTGACTTTACATTTCAGCTACCACGGTTCCACAACTATCATCATCATCCAATTATCATCATCCAACAAAAATCATTCAACCATTTACAACTTACCAAGTTTTACAATATTATTTAATTCTATCATTTGTAGTTGATAGAAAAAAATAAAAATTTATAAATAATGTGTATATGATTTCGCATTAAAGCTATTATACGAGCCCAGTACCACCCCTAATATGTTTAACAATTGGAATACAGCCTTTGATAATACGATCGTCACCAAAGGGGATTATAAACCCCAATCTCAAGTGACTTACAACTTACTCGCATTTGCTATATATATATATATATATATATATATATATATATATATATATATATATATATATATATATATATATATAT
>JXCR01141501.1:15742-34363 GCA_002079205.1 Phalaenopsis hybrid cultivar
ACTTCGCTTACAGAGACTCCATGCTCCCGAGCTAGCTCATAGATCTCATCTCGAAGTTTTTCAACTTTATCTTCAATTCATGATATATCACTTGCTCTTGGAGAACCNGATATACAATGTTAGATAAATATCTCTGCGGAATTCTTGGACCCAATCTTTATTTTATGGGTCAATGTTTTGTGGTATCAAATCTATTTCCCAAACGGGACCAAACAGAAGTATGAGCAAATGTATTTTGTTTAGACTTAACATCTCTCAAAACTTCTTCTCTCATCCGAGGGGATATTGCATGTCCCATTTGTCTGAGTAACTCATGGATCGAAAACTTTTCTTTGACAGCCAATTGTTGAAAAATTGTACTGACTTGAGAAACAGGATGAATTTCCTTCCTTCACCAATTGTTGAAAAATTGTACTAACTTGAGAAACAAGATGAATTTCCTTCCTTTCCTTACTCTAAGTAGCAGCAATCTTTTGGACATTTTCATGTCCCTCGGTATTCATAAGAGGATAAAATTTGCCTCAACATTTTCATGTCCCTCGGTATTCATAAGAGGATAGAATTTACCTCTTCTCAACATCGGATAGATTTATGGTAATTCCTCTTCCTTTTGATAAGGTCCTTCTTCAGTATATATTTTTTTAGGGATCTGTCTTTTAGCTGCTTTTCAGGCTTTCCTATTGCAGTTTCTCTTCTGAGATCGGGTCAACGGTACAGTCTTTGAACTTGATCCGATTTCACCTATCGCGGTTTCTCTTCTGAGATCGGGTCAACGGTACAGTCTTTGAACTTGATCCGATTTCAAAAGTAAGGTACAACAGTTAATCCTTCAGTCGGATTTCTTATTATCATGATTTCTTTTCCCTTAGTGGTAGGGACAACTGTCTTTGNCTAACTCTTTCTTGAATCACAATTTTTTTTCCTTTATCTGCTGGAGCTGTTCTTGGAGGTAACATTTTTCCGCTCCTTAAATTTATTTCAGTGATTTCTTCTTGAGATGTTGCTGTTGAATCTTCCAATGTGTCTTCTTTATCAGAAAGCTCCAGGTTGATTATTAACGGCATACCATGGCAATGTAGGATTGGTTCTTGACTTTCGGTGCTATCGTAAGCAATATCATCGAAATCTTCTTTAATATTAGACTCAGGTATGATTTGAGGATCATATTGAAGATCGAGATCGATATTAGATTGATTATTCACGTTATAACCAGAAACAGTAAAAACGTAGCCAACATCATTATCATTATATTCATCAGGTCCCGGAGAAACAAAAAGATANAGGATTAGGGTTTTATGCATATATCTTCATTGGTTGCTTTCCTTTATTGATGGTTGCAACTGTTCCAGATTTCTTTTCAAAGGCCTTNAAGGCAATTCTCACTGAAAACAACCATGCAAAATTCCTAATCATCGACTGGTCCCACTGTACCAAATCCGAGACACTCTTTCTATTTTGGAGTGCAATTTTTAGCATTCCATAATTTCTCAAAGAATTGTAGTTTGTCTTTTGACATTTTCTTTGGTAAATGTCCTTGTTGAATTAACTTTTGCACATAAGGCAAGAAATAACCAAAAGGCAATTCCATTAATTCATCAGGATTCTCCATATTTACATGATTTTCAGAGTTTACAGGAGTAGAAGTACAATAAAATCTGATCGGTTTTGAACTAGCATAAGGGACTTCCTTAACCTCTAAACTCTCAACCTTTTGAGGAAAGATCGGANCCCAACTTGTTTTATTATTTTAGGTTCTGATACAAGAATGTTAGCCCCCAGGTGGAGGGAATCATAGAAACTCTAGAGTGAGAGCTAGTACCTTCTTTGCCTAGTCGGTTATCAAATATATTCAAACTTTAAATTAGCCAATGTTCTTTATAACATCTCTAGTAAGTGTAATGAATTTTATTGTTCCTATTTAGCACAACACAATTTGCATACTTCCATAATAGAATTCGTATACTTATTAATGATTCATTATAAGAAGAAAGAAATTTTCATATTAAGTAATTTTCTTCTGCAAAAACTTTAGTTATTTTTTTAAGTTGTTACTGTTTCGTTAAAATATCAAAAATACTAAAAATATTTAAATTTTAAATTCCTGCAAAAATGTTTTTAGTTTAAGTAATTATCGTTTTAAAAATAGAAAAACTCTCTAAAAAGTGCATATTGTATAATCTTCCTTATGGGTTCGATATTCAGGTCTTAATCAAAAAGTCTTATATTACTTGATAACGATACATATACTTTACATAGTATCCCAATATAAATATATATAAATTAAAAAATTAAATTCTTATTTTTCTTTAGGATCAGGTTTTTTATTTTGTTGCAAAATAAAGAAATATAAGTGAAACATACCATCATAACTATTGTTATACTGTGCATGAGCATTAAGTCGGGATCAAGTTTTTGGCATCGTTGTCGGTGAAGAAAACTAAGTAAATTTCTATTTTTAGAAAGTCTTATTTAAACTTTAAATATTATATCTTATTTTTATGTTTTATTTTAATTTATTTCATGTTATTTTCGTGTATGTGTAGTTCAAGTTCTGAAAGACTAGTGTCATATGATTCTGAATTAGAAAGAACAAATAGAAAAATCAGACAAACCAAAAAACATTAAAAATCTTGAAAAATCCAAAAAAATTACAAAAATGACAAACCAAAATAATCAAAATGTTGAAAATCATCAAGTGTTTAGACCTTTTAGAGATTAGGCCAACCCTACTGTAGATGAACTTCATTATAGTATTCAAATACCTACTGTAGTGGCTAATTCATTTGAGCTTAAACCTGTTATTATTCAAGAGGTATCAAATAATCAGTTTGGGGGATCACCAGCTGAAGATCCAAATTTAAATCTTACCAATTATCTAGAATTGTGTGTAACATTTAAATACAATGGTGTTTTAGATAATGCCATAAAACTTAGGTTATTTCTTTTCTCACTGAGAGATAAAGCTAAGATGTGGTTGAATTCGTTAGCACTTGGATCTATCAGAACTTGGGGTGATTTAGCACAAAAATTCATTGCTAAATATTTTCCACCATCAAAAACTGTGAAGCTTAGAAATGATATTACATCTTTTAATCAGTTTGAAGGGGAATCTATTTATGAAGCATGGGAACGATTTAAAGAACTCTTAAGAAAGTGTCCACACCATGTTATACCAGATTGGTTAATAATTCAGACCTTTTATATTGGATTAATTGGTTCTCTTAGATCTATTATCGATGTCGCTGCTAGTGGTTCATTGATTTCAAAACCATTTCATGACCCTTATGCTTTAATTGAAGAGATGGCTACCAATAATTTTTAATGGCCTTATGAGAGGTTGAATCCAAACAAAGTAGCCAATATTCATGCAACTGATGCATTTACTGTGTTAGCAAATCAAGTTGCTACAATTTCAAGGAAGTTAGACCAATTTGGAAAGAATTTTTCTCAACCAATTTTCATGATTGAAGAGAATTCATTAGGCCAAATGGTAGATTCTCAAACATCATTAGAGATTTTGAATGTCATAAATAATAAGCAAAATAACCCATATTCTAATTATTATAACCCAGGTTGGAAGAACCATCCCAACATTAACTAGAATAACAATTCGGATGGTAATAATTAGCAATGGGGGAGCAACTGAGGAAACCCATTGAGAAACTTGAACAACCAAGGGAATAATAATTATAGATATACCTATCCTCTAGGTTTCAACAGTAATACATAGTTTAAGGATAAGAAGTTGTCTATAGAAGAAGTGGTGTTACAAATGGGTAATCAATTACAAATTCAAGGAGCTACAATTAGAAATATTGAGAATCAACTTGGGCAAATCGCAAGTCAATTAAGTAAGAGATCCCAAGGAACATTTTTTAGTAATACTAAATTAAATCAAAAAGAACAGAATAAAGAGCAAGTTAAATCCGTACAACTTAGAAGCGAAAGAGAGTTGGAAGGTAGGGTTCAAAAAGAGATTAAAGTAGAGAGAGAAGAAATTGAAGAATCAAAAGAGGACGCTCCGAAAGATTCTGAAAAACCTATTTCTCCGCCAAAAATTGATTTAGAAAAATCACCACCTCCATTTCCTAAGAGACTTGGACAACAATAGTTGGATAAGCAATTTTCAAAATTTCTAGAAATATTTAAGAAGCTTACAATCAATATTCCATTAGTTGGAGCCTTAGAACAAATGTCAAGCTATGTAAATTTTATGAAGGATATTCTCAATAGAAAAAGAAAGTTTGAAGATAATGGACTGTTGCACTTAGTGTGGAGTGCAGTGTTATAATTCAGAAGAAACTTTCTGAAAAGCTTAAAGATCCTGGTAGCTTTACAATTCCATGTGCAATAGGAGACAGATTTTATTGGAAAGCTTTATGTGATTTAGGTGCAAACATTAACGTTATGTCATTATCAATATTTAAAAGATTGGAATTAGGAGAAATAACCCCTACTACTGTAACTCTGTAGTTAGTAGATTGTTCAATAACCTATCCTTAAGGAGTTATAGAAAATGTCCTAGTGAAAGTGGATCAATTTATCTTTCCTGCTGATTTCATTGTGCTAAATATGGAAGAAGATAAAGAGATGTCTATCATTTTGGGGAGACATTTCCTAGCCACAGGAAGAGCAATGATAGATGTGCAGAAAGGGAGTGTGTCAATGATCAAAGTGTTTCTTTTTAACATTTGAAAATCAATGAAATGCCCTGCAAAAGGTAAAGATGATAAATGCTATAGAATGGATGTTATAAGATATCTGAGTGAATGTCATTTCAAGACTACTTATGAAGAAAAATTGAAGAAAAAGATTTGAAATGCGAGCAAGAAGAGGAATTAGATCAATGTGCAAACCTTTATAAGGAAGATTCAAGTTATGTTCAAGAAAGTTTTGAAATTTTGGACACGATAGACAAAGATAATCAATCTATTGAATAACCTCCAAAACTTGAGTTGAAATTACTTCTTGAACATTTAAAATATGCCTTTTTAGGAAATTCCTCCACTTTTTCTGTTATAGTTTCCTCGAAGTTAATAAAGGGAGAAGAAGAAAAGCTAATGAAAAATCTGAAAAAATTTGAAGCCATCGGATGGACAATTGCTGATAATAAAGGAATCAGTCCTTCAATTTGTATGCATAGAATTAATCTAGAAAAAAACTGTAAACTCAGGGCTAATCCACAAAGGAGATTAAATCTTATTATGAAAGAGGTTGTCAAGAAAGAAATTTTAAATTGGTTAGATGTTGGAATTATCTACCCCATTTCAGATAATGCATGGGTTAGTCCAATTCACTGTATTCCTAAGAAAGGAGGAGTAACTGTAACTGTGAATCAGCATAATGAGTTAATACCTACTAGACAAGTTACAGGGTGGTGAATATGCATTGATTATAGAAAATTAAATCTTACCACTAGGAAAGATCATTTTCCCCTACCCTTTCTAGATCAAATGTTGGATAGACTAGCTGGGTACCACTCCTTATTGTACTTTTGCTTTTAAAAGAATGTCCTTTGGTTTATGTAATGTCCCTGCTACATTTAAAAGATGTATGATGGCATTTTTTGTGATTTAATTGAAAAAGGGATTAAAGTCTTTATGGATGACTTTTCAATACTCAGAACTTCATTTGACTCTTGTTTAGAAAATTTATCTAAAGTTCTTAAGCGCTCTGAAGAAATAAATTTAGTCCTTAAATGGGAAAAATGTCAATTTATGGTAGCAGGAGGAATTGTATTAGGTCATCAAATATCAGAAAATGGGTATGAAAGTAGAATTTGCTAAAATTTCAGGTGATCACTAATTTAGCTTATCTAACAAATGTTAGGACATGTTGGATTCTATAGATGATATATTAAGGATTTTTCTAAGATTGGTAAGCCTTTATGCCATTTACTGGAGAAAGATGCAATTTTTAATTTTGATGAGGAATGCCTAAAAATTTTAAATTATTAAAAAAAATTAATCACCGCACCAACTATAGTTTCACCAAATTGGGAAAACATTTTGAACTTTTGTGTGATACAAGTGATTATGCTATTAGAGCTATTTTAGGACAAAGATATGATAAAATTTTCAAAGTTATTTACTATTCTAGTAAAACTCTTAATGAAACTCAAATTAATTATACAACAACTAAAAAAGAGTTATTAGCAATAGTATATGCATTTGATAAATTTAGATTATATTTGATTGGAACTCATTGTATAGTGAATACAGATCATTCTACTTTTAACTACTTAATGAAAAAGAAGGATACTAAACCGAGACTTATAAGATAGATTTTTCTTTTACAAGAATTTTATTTTGAAATAGTAGATCGGAAGGGAACTGAAAATTAAATTGTTGATCATTTGTCCAGGCTTGAATTAGAAAAACCACTCTATTTTAAAAAAAAAGTTAATGAACATTTTCCAGATGAAAAATTGTTCACTGTAAATGAGTGGTGTGTTTTGTGGTATGCCTACATTGTGAACTAAATTGTTAGTGATCTTAAACCCTATGGAATGACATACCAAAAAATGAGGAAATTTATTTCTGATGGATGACCCATATTTATATAAACAAGGAAAGGGTCTGATCATTCAAAAATGTTTACCATTAGAAGAAACTTATAAAATTATCCAAAAGTGTCATAATTTTGATTTTGGGGGACATTTTGGTGTTGATAAAACAACATACAAAATTCTAAAATCTGGATTTTATTGGACTATAATTTTTAGAGATGTTAATGCTTATATCAAAACTTGTGATAGATGTTAAAGAGTAGGTAATATTTCTAGAAGAAATGAGATGTCCCTCAATTATATGCTAGAAGTTGAAATATTTGTAGGCAATATTTCTAGGAGAAATGAGATGCCCCTCAATTATATGCTAGAAGTTGAAATATTTGATGTTTGGAGATTAGATTTCATGGGACCATTATACTATCTTTTGGAAATTTATATATTTTATTAGTAGTGGATTATGAATCAAAATGGATAGAAGTTGTTGCTTTACCTCAATGTGATGCTCAAAGTGTAGCAATTTTTTGGAAAATGAACATATTTTGTAGATTTGGGATGCCGAGAGTTATCATTAATGATGGGGGAAGTCATTTCAGAAATCCATAATGGAGAATTTATTAAAGAAATATCATATAAATCATAGAATTGCTACTGCTTATCATCCTCAACATTATGGAGAAGTTATTAAAGAAATATCATATAAATCATAGGATTGCTACTATTTATCATCCTCAGACAAGAGGTTTGGTTGAATTATCCAATGGAGAAATTAAAAGAATTATGGAAAAATCTGTGAATCCAACAAAAATGGATTAGTCAGTCAAATATGACTATGCTTTGTGGGCTTATAGGACTGCATACAGAACTCCTATAGGAATGTCCCCATATTATTGGCTGAATTATCTAATCAGGAAATTAAAAGAATTATGGAAAAATCTGTGAATCCAAAAAAAATGGATTGGTCAGTCAAACCAATCAAAAAATTAAAAGAATTATGGAAAAATCTGTGAATCTAACAAAAATGGATTGGTCAGTCAAACTTACCTATGCTTTGTGGGCTTATAGGACTGCATATAGAACTCCTATAGGAATGTCTCCATATAGGCTAATATTTGGGAAAGCGTTTGTGGGCTTATAGGACTGCATACAGAACTCCTATAGGAATGTCCTCATATAGGCTAATATTTGGGATTTTGTGGGCTTATAGGACTGCATACAAAACTCCTATAGGAATGTCCCCATATAGGCTAATATCCACTTACCAGTTAAACTTGAGCATAAAGCATATTGGGCTATTAAAGAGATCAATTATAATTTAATTCAATTATAATTTAAATGCTGGCGAGAAAATATTGTTATAATCAAATGACCTTGAAGAGATAAGGAATGACTCTTATGAGAGTGCTAAGATTTATAAAGAAAAGATGATAATGTGGCATGATTGAAAGATTCTTACTAAAAATTTTCAGCCAGGGCAACAAGTTTTGCTATATAATGTATTATTTACAGGCAAACTTAAGTCCAGGTGGATGGGCCCATTTGTTGTGATAAAAATTTATCCTTATGGAGTTATGGATATTAATGAGCCTAATTCTGAGAAAAATTTTGAAGTGAATGGACATAAACTGAAACCTTATTATATAGAGGATTAGCATAAATATAATGATGGAATGATATTGGGTCAACCAGAATGATCACTGGTTACGTCGGGCTGACAATGTAAAACCAAGCGCTTTGTGAGAGGAAACCCATAGTTATCAGAGTGTTTTTTCTTTGATTATTGTTTTGAGTTTGATTAAGAAATTTAAGGTAGTATTTTTAGTCTATTATGTGTTAGTAATGATTTTTAGACTTTATTTAGTGACCTAGACATGTTAGAATGATAATTTGGACGTTAAGTTGACTGGTGCAAAAATGTGCACTGGCGCTTAAGCGCCAGATCCGGCACCTAAGCGCGATAATTTAATCACATGTGCAAATTTCAATTTCTAGAAGGTATAACTGCATTTTAGTTGGAATAAACACGTCTTGGCAGTTTCTAGTCATGCCTAGAAGTTATGAGGGGGAATTAGGCCTATAAATAGAAGATTGTGAAGGAATTTCGCCTGGATTATTTTTTAGCCCTAAAAGTCTGAGAAAGAGAGAACTTTAGAGAAATTGTAAAGAGAGAACTTTAAAGAAATTGTCTTCATGGGAGATGGATTTGAAGAAGAAGGAAGAAGCCATGAGGAAGAAGTCAAAGTGCACAGGAGATGTATAACAGTTTCTTAGTCGTTAGTATTGAAGGGATATCGGGGAAGATCAACCAGATGGAGAATATTATATTTGTATTAGAGAATAAGGTGCATGAATTGCATGCTCATCTAGAACATATTGGGTGGCAACTTAAGATGGAATTCAACCATAACAGTTATGTAAAGGAAGCGGATAAGGCGATGTTCCTTAGCAAAAGTGGATCGAAGATGATTGTATTAGAGCTCGTCACCACCGTCCGTTTTATCAACTCTATATTCCTGGAGAAACTACTAAGAGACAAGAATTCATTCCTTCTAATGAAAAGTGGCATTAATTTAAGTGTTATGAATTGTGTGTTTGGAGTCATGTTCTTAAGTTTGTTAGTGTTTATGTCTTGTGTTTAGTGTTTATGTCACTTATGTGTTTAATTGTAAATGTGTGTTAAGTGTTTTGTACTTAGGAAAATTTTCTCATCCAAGATTGTGTGTTAAGTGTTTTATACTTAGGAAAATTTTCTCATCCAAGACTATTTGGAGAGAAGAACTAAGTGTTAAATGTCTACTTAGGAAAATTTTCTCATCCAAGACTATTTGGAGAGAGAACTAAGTTTTAAATGTGTTTGAAAATTTTCTCATCCAAGACTATTTGGAAAGAGAACTAAGTGTTAAATGTGTTTGTACTTGCTGAATTAATATAAGTTTGTTTTCTTGAAAATTTGTGTTATTTTTAGCCTTGAATTGAATTAATTATTATGGAGAATTTTGAGAGAGAAGGGAGTTATAGAAAGTAAAAATAGTCATTTAAGTGTTATGAGACCATTTAGGGGTGGTTTACTTAGGCTAATACTACATTTAACATAAATTAAAAATTTCAAAAATTGTGCATTGGCGCCTAAGCACCACATCTCGCGCTTAAGCGCCGATTCACGAAAATCGGTTCGTGAATGCTTAAAAGTGAATTTTTTGTCTGAAAATGCCATTTTTACTGCCTCCTGTCATCTTCCCCAACTTAAGTTCACAATTTTTAGGGCTATGTCGGCACTATTTTTGGTGTGGGGTTTGCCCGTAAGAAGTTGTCGGTCATCGGAATTGAAATCCCGTNGAACAAGAATTGAGGGTAAGACTCGATCAAATAAACTAAAGAAAGTTATGACATCCGTTTGGTCTGCGAAACCANTGCGAGTTAGGGCTTAGATTGTACAACAGGATTGCACAAATGCCTAAAATATGTGTTTGAGAAGTTATGTTGCACTAAGCAAACGACCTCGAGTTCTTATGGCTTTGTTGTTTAAAACTAAGGAAAGATGTGTTGTTGTAGATCCTCTCGCTGTTGAAGACGGCCGGGCTGCCCACCATGTAAGCTCTGAGCTCCTCGTTGTGGCAGAGTTCAAGTTTTCTAGGTCATTTGGTTATAATGTCAAATCCAGTGACCCTATGGTTAAAGTTCTTTAAATTTTATTATGGGCATATTAAAGTTGATTAAAGCGACNTATGCATCCACATGTATTTCATCGATTGCTCTAATAAAATTTTATTAAAATTAATAAGGGTATAAAAAATAATGTATTTAATTGACTTCTAGAATTAATGTATAAAAAGAATTACCTTGAAAGATAATATAAATCACNCATGCATCCACGTGTATTTCATCGATTGCTCTAATAAAATTTTATTAAAATTAATAAGGGTATATAAAATAATGTATTTAATTGACTTCTAGAATTAATGTATAAAAAGAATTACCTTGAAAGATAATATAAATCACGGGTCATGTGCAATCTCTATGGAAGTCCTTTCAAATGTTGGGTTGTCTGGCATGATAACTT
Organism: Phalaenopsis hybrid cultivar; assembly: GCA_002079205.1. NCBI lineage: Eukaryota > Viridiplantae > Streptophyta > Magnoliopsida > Asparagales > Orchidaceae > Phalaenopsis > Phalaenopsis hybrid cultivar. The sequence continues at coordinate 26,311 of JXCR01141501.1, forward strand.
TTGATGATAAACTGGCTAGAGCATTCAAATCAATTGAAAAGTATCTACTGATTGTTTCTGATGAGTGTTAAAATTGCTTCTCTCATATATTCATTATGTGATAAAATGTAAAGGGTTATTGCTAACACCTCTTTGGAATTCATCTTGGAGNTTTATGAGTGTTAAAATTGCTTCATGATCTCTCATATATTCATTATGTGATAAAATGTAAAGGGTTATTGCTAACACCTCTTTGGAATTCATCTTGGAGGAGCCATGAAGTCCATGATTTCTGTGTAGTTCATCCAAGATATCGATAAATATGGATGGTGTCATACATAACATATTAATGAATCTCGTTGGGTGCCCTAAAAGCATCTCTCTAACCCATTAATCACCAAAGTATGAAGATGTCATGCAAGGAGATAAAGCTATGTATAAGTTTTTGTACTCATACATCAAACACACTGTAACTACAATTCATCTTTTGCATCTCTCTCTATGTGCGTCCATCTTATTCACTGGACATTGAGCCACGACATGTAAGATTCAATATAATTAGCTTCTTTCAAAACATTACCCAAACAAACAAAAATAATAAATAAACTTGAAAAAAGCAAAATAACAAAGTGCTCGAAGAAAAACAGATATCCAAAGTAGCATTAATAGTGTCAAAGTTAAAAATAAATATCCAAACAACATAAATAGTTTCCAAAAAAAAATAAATATAAATTGTCTAACAAGTAGAAATGACCCTCAAGTGTCACTGTTCTCATGAAAATAATGTAAATAATTACNCCTGTGTAGTTCATCGAAGATATCGATGAATATGGGTGGTGTCATACATAACATATTAATGAATCTCGTTGGGTGCCCTAAAAGCATCTCTCTAACCCATTAATCACCAAAGTATGAAGATGTCATGCAAGGAGATAAAGCTATGTATAAGTTTTTGTACTCATACATCAAACACACTGTAACTACAATTCATCTTTTGCATCTCTCTCTATGTGCGTCCATCTTATTCACTGGACATTGAGCCACGACATGTAAGATCCAATATAATTAGCTTCTTTCAAAACAATACCCAAACAAAGAAAAATAATAAATAAACTTGAAAAAAGCAAAATAACAAAGTGCTCGAAGAAAAACAGATATCCAAAGTAGCATTACTAGTGTCAAAGTTAAAAATAAATATCCAAACAACATAAATAGTTTCCAAAAAAAAATATATAAATTGTCTAACAAGTAGAAATGACCCTCAAGTGTCACTGTTCTCATGAAAATAATGTAAATAATTACCCTACGGTGAAGAATCATTTTCATGAAGAATTCTCTCTGAGTCGGGTCTTCAAGCAACTTCATAGAGAATAAATACAATGACATATCCTCATAAATTTCTAGAGTTGCTTCTAGAATTCACATAACTTATTGAATGGAAGTTGCTTGTGAAGTATCAGGGTCATTAGTGCATGAAAAAACTAACTGTAATATTTGATTTCTAATAAAAATAACACTTTTTCTCAACCCTTGGATGCTTAGAATGACTGGAAAATTCAACTTCATTAACGTTAGGTTGGAGGCTTCATTTGAACTAGAAGTTAGCTCGACATCCACATGCTCGGCTATGCCAACAAACCCTGTCCCGCTAGGCATCATTGCATGGCCGCTCATGGCAAAGACTCCACGAAACATATAAGCTAACCTTTCTTTAAGCTCGAGGATGAAACCTTTCAACTTAAACTTTTTATCATTTGGAACCACCTATAAAATAANATCCCGCTAGGGGCATGGCCGCTCATGGCAAAGACTCCACGAAACATATAAGCTAACCTTTTGTCGGCACTATTTTTGGTGTGGGGTTTGTCCGTAAGAAGTTGTCGGTCATCAGAATTGAAATCTCGTTGCCCGCTTCGGGAGGACATTTAAAAAAAAAATTAATTTTGAAAAAGATGAAGTCAAACTGACCCCATAATTTTCATAGTTTAGANAGAAACATCTATAGTTCGCTTTATAGGGTCCCAATCCAAACCAGTGGAACCACATTTCAACTCTTTCCATATTTTTCAATTCTTCTTTGATTGATCACATTTATTTTTCAATTTTATCTGGTCATATTCCCTTCATGTGTGTTCCTTGAACNGGAAACATCTATAGTTCGCTTTATAGGGTCCCAATCCAAGCCAGTGGAACCACATTTCAACTCTTTCCATATTTTTCAGTTCTTCTTTGATTGATCACATTTATTTTTCAATTTTATCTGGTCATATTCCCTTCATGTGTGTTCCTTGAACTTCATTATATTTTGTTAACCCTTATTATTAAAATAGGTAGTTGGTTTATTTCCTAATGCCACCTCTTTAAGACAAAGATCGCAAAAGATAAGTTTGGCATATTGATCCTACATGGCAGACGAACTAGTTTCATTTGTCTTTACCATGATGATACTAACAAGAAAAATCACTAAGCAACATAAATGCAAAGCAGATGAAAAATAAAATGTCAAAAAAGCCATATCTTGAAAAACCAACTAAAGTGAAACAACGTAGCAAACCACGAACACCAACGTCGCCACTAATAACGCCACCAACATCACGACTAACAACAATCCCATAAACAACCATGAGACAACATCACCACAAACACCATCACCGCCATGACACCGAAGAACCACCCCCAGCATCTACACACACCACAATTTCCACCACATCACACCATCACCAACACACCATAACTACCACTACAACCCANTCGTAGCAAACCACGAACACCAACGTCGCCACTAATAACACCACCAACATCACGACTAACAACAATCCCATAAACAACCATGACACAACATCACCACAAACACCATCACCACCATGACACCGAAGAACCACCCCAAGCATCTACACACACCACAATTTCCACCACATCACACCATCACCAACACACCATAACTACCACTACAGCCCATTAACCACAACATAATGAGAAATAGAGCAACACAACCATACCATTTCCACCACACCACAATCATCACAGCAACAATACCACACCTTACCACCACTGCAACCCATAAATGACACCAACACCATAATGTGAAAGAGAACAATGCGCTCAAACAACTTCCACCATATCATCACCACCACACCATCACCACCACACCATAAACACCACTACAACTCATAAACCACAACATATGAGAAAGAGAGCAACACCACCACACCACCGCTATAAGTTATCAGGCCCTTACGTTAGTTTAGAAAAGGTGATCACCATCCTCTATCAAATCACAAATCACAAATCACATTAGACAAGATAACCTCAAACTAAAGTAACATTCACAAACTGAATTGGGTAAAGACACCAACAACCTGAAATCATCGTAGGCAAAGAGAACCCAAAAATCATAAAAGAATAAGGACATTCCAAATCATTTTCTTCCAACCGCAAACCCCATACAAATTCCCCAAAAAAAATGAATCTTGTTCGTCCAAAAACAATGTGCAAACAATAAAAAGATCAAAAACCAAGTTCCCGACAAACACACAAAGAAAACGAAATAGGGAACTTCTGAATCCATCTATTTCAACAAAGTACCGCAGAGAGCAAAAAAACCACAAACCACAAATCAAAAAAAAAACAAAAAACAACAAATCGACAAACACAAAAGGACCTCATACCAAAAACCGCAGTAACAAAATGACCGCATACCACAAACCATGACAACAAACCAAAAATAAACCTCGATGGAAGTATGGAAGGAGATACCCGAGATAGTAGGAGAGCAGAGAAGAAGTGAACACCGACAATCCCTTGCCAAGGAATGAAGAAAAGCAAGGGAAGAAAATAAACACTAGGCAACGTCATCGCTCAAGAGAATAGGCAAATAGAGGCAATCAGGTAATCACAAACCAAGTGAAACGCTAATCATAGGGACCTCATAAGTTATGGAGATTACGCCGCATTTTTAATTTCCAAATGCTGGAATCATCGTTTTCAAAACAAGTCGCAGCAAATAANATTCCAAACTTGATGGTAATAGCAACGTTGCGGGCTTCGCGGCTTGTTGGCAGGTCGCAGGTGAATGTTAGCGTTGGGTTGGTCATTGCAGCAACTTTACAAAAGAAAGTGCTGGGGTTAGTTATATGGCCAAAGTGTTGTAGTTTTAGTGCAAACACTAAAGCTAACAACAGAGAAGTCTAAAGANTAGTGCAAAGACTAAGGCTAACAATAGGGAAGTCTAAGGACCAGTTAAAAAAATTCAAAATTTTCAAAATTTATGTAGTATTAGTTCAATTTGCAAAAGTGAAATGTTTTAGGACCCAGTACAGGATCCAGAAAGGCAAAATCATCCCCGAAAGGAGACGAAAATGCAAAGTTTGGGACCCAGTGCGGGATTATAATGCCCAGGTGAAACTAGTCCACCTACACACTTATTGGGGTTCCGACCCCATATAAAAATCAGGATGTCCTTAATGGCCTTTTGAATCGCTCTGTCCAAAGATGGTTGAACAGATGATCCTGAAGGTCAAAAGAGTTGAATCGTACTTTCCCAAGACAAAAATGGGTAAAATATGTCAACGGAAGAAAGGTAATCTTGATTCATGCGTACTTTCCTAAGACAAAAATGGGTAAAGTATGCCAACGGAAGAAAGGTTATGAATGCATTACCGATGTATGAAGATATTTTTTCTTGATTTAAATGGAGAGAGAAGCTATCACATTACCGATATATAAAGATATTTTTTTCCTTGATTTAAATGGAGAGAGAAGCAATCCCCAGCGGAGTCGCCAGAAGCTGGTTGACCGTACTTTCCCAAGACAGATATGGGTAAAGTATGTCAACGGAAGAAAGGTAATCTTGATTCATGAGGGACATGAATGCATTACCGGTATATATTTTTTTTTCTTGATTTAAATGGAGAGAGAAGCTTGTCCCCAGTGGAGTCGCCAGAAGCTGTCGGCACTATTTTTGGTGTGGCGTTTAACCGTAAGAAGCTGTCGGTCATCGGAATTGAAATCTCGTTGCCCGCTTCGGAAGGACGTTTTAAAAATTTTAGTTTTGAAAAAGATGAAGTCAAACTGACTCCATAATTTTCATAGTTATTTTAAAAATTTTTATTTTTGAAAAAGATGAAGTCAAACTGACCCCATAATTTTCATAGTTTGATGAAAGAGCATTTTCTCAAATCATGTATCTATCCCGAAGGATGAACACAAGAATTGAGCGTGAGGCTCGATCAAATAAACTAGAGAAAGTTATGACATTTTGAAAAAAGATGAAGTCAAACTGACCCCATAATTTTCATAGTTTAAATGAAAGAGCGCTTTACCTTCGTGTATCTATCCCAAAGGATGAACACAAGAATTGAGGGTGAGGCTCGATCAAATAAACTAGATTTAGTTTTGAAAAATATGAAGTCAAACTGACCCCATAATTTTCATAGTTTAAATGAAAGAGATGAAGTCAAATTGACCCCATAATTTTCATAGTTTAGATGAAAGAGCACTTTATCTCAAATCATGTATCTATCCCGAAGGATGAACACAAGAATTGAGGGTGAGACCCGATCAAATAAACTAGAGAAATATCTATCCCGAAGGATGAACACAAGAATTGAGAGTGAGGCTCGATCAAATAAACTAAAGTATCCATCCCGAAGGATGAACACAAGAATTGAGGGTGAGACTCGATCAAATAAACTAGAGAAAGTTATTGACCTCATAATTTTCATAGTTTAAATGAAAGAGTGTTTACCTCAAATCCTGTATCTATCCCGAAGGATGAATGCAAGAATTGAGAGTGAGGTTCGATCAAATAAACTAAAGAAAGTTATGACATCCGTTTGGTCTGCGAAACCAAGGATGAACACTAGAATTGAGGGTGAGGCTCCATCAAATAAACTAGAGAAAGTTATGACATCCGTTTGGTCTGCGAAACCAATNTGTATATAGAGTTAGAAAAGTAAAGTTTTGGAAATTTTCCTAACTCTATGTTGTGTATTGGGAGTCCTTAAATCTTAAGGACAATATTATTAAGTAGAACATATTAAGTTTAATAGATCCCTAAGGTATTTACCAGGTTAAGAGTAGGGAGCAGGTCCATGCAACCTTTTTTATAGCTGGTAAAAGGTCTTGGGTTCATTTAAACTTTACTATGTTGCTTAATAATTTATCCTGAATATCCTGATGCTCAGTGAACATTAATGTCTTGATTATTCCCAAGAATAAGGTAATTCTAAAATTATGTGGGTGAAGACCCTAAAGGAGAAAATTAGTGGTTACTAAGAACATAGCCAAATTTTAGTCCTAATTGGACTTATAGTGTTTTAAAAGAGTTTGATTATGTTGATTTTTTCTAATCCTTTTTTAATAAGTGGATTTCAACTTAAGTTCACCACTAAGTCCTTAAGACTTGAATGTATTAAGTGTGTGTATTGATTTTGAAAAGATTTAAAACTTTAAGTGATCATTATCAAGATCATTTAAATATCATTTTGATTAGAAAATAAGGGTATGAAATCATTGATTTCCAAAATTATACCCCTAAATTCAAAAGTCATTTCTACTTTTAAGTTTTTCAAAATTTTGGATAATTATGGGAATTATATTGTAATTTGGTAAAGTGAAATGAGTTTCTACCAATTAAGCCCATTTTTTGTTGCAAATTATTAAATGAGTTAATTAATATAAAAAATTACCCATTTCCCATTTTGATTAAGCCTAAATGCTTCATTAAGGCCAAAATGTCAAAATTACCATTTTGCCCCTAAGGTTCCAAACTTTCATAATTTGTCAAATTTAAGTCAAATGATCTTGAAATTTTTATGTAACCTTACTGTTATGTCAATTAAGACATCAGAGGAGATAATGTGAATTTTCACAATTTAATTTAAATCATATAATTATTTTTATGCAAAAATATGCATCTTCAAAGAAAATTTTAAAAGATAATCAAGACAATTCCTATTCATCTGAAATTTTTATCTGAGCTAGCCCTAGACTAGAAAGTCCTTTGGCCAAAATTTCATGATTTTTTGAAGTTGCTGTGATTTACTAAAATTAATTCAAGTTTTGGGGACTTTAATAAAAATAAAATATTTTACTTATTGAAAAGTATATTTTATACTTTTGGAAAATCTCTCTGAGGTCAGAGAACCCAGAGAAATTTATTTTATATTTTTTTTATTTTTATTTGTTTTTCTAGAATTATTTTGGTGAAAATTCTATTTTTAAACCTTAAAAATCATTTTAAGTTTTAAAAATAGATATCTTTATCTTTAAACTTTGGAAAAATATTCCAATTATTCCTAAGTGTTTAGTAGACAATTTAGAATATTTTCATAAGTTTAATATTTTTTATGATTTTTTATCATTTTTAATTATTAAAAATAATTAAAAATTGAGTTTTTATTTTGAATGTATTTTTATTTTTATTAAATCCTCCTAATATCAGAGAACCAAAAAAACTAAATTTGATAAATTTTGAAGTTGTGTTTTGATTTTTAAAAATTATTTAAGTGTTCAATTTGACAATAATTTTTAAAAATCTATTAAAAATATTAAATAATTTCAAAATCTTTTGAAATTCTTATGGTGAATTTTCTGACTTACAAATCATAGTGGAGAACAAAAATCAAATGATTTTGAATTTTATATTCTCCAAATTAAATATTTTAAGCAAATTGAGGTTTGCTTAAAATAGTGATATTTTGATTTTTATAAAAGTCATAAAATTATTTTCTAAGACTACTCTGACCATAGGGAACTCACATGAATATTTGTAGAATTTTCTAAACCACATGCAATTTTCTATAATTTTTTGAACAGAAAATGCATAAAAAAACTTAGAAAATTAGGATATCTGTCTAGAGATCTCTAATGTCTTTGGAAAAATGCCCAAATTGTTCACCTAGACAGAGGCTACAACATATAAAAATTTGGAGTTAAGGTATTAATTCCATATGAATGGAGAATTGAAAAACCCCTAACCCTAATATATTTTTGAAAAATAATTTATGCAACAAATTAATGTGAAAATTATTCCACATGAATTTCCTCTGTTCACTGAGCAAGAGGGTATTTT
>JXCR01141501.1:35951-46678 GCA_002079205.1 Phalaenopsis hybrid cultivar
GCTAAGCTCAAATTGATTGTTGTGTTTGGTCAAAAATGACCTTATAAAGGATTTTCAACAAAAATTGGATGCCAATTTGAGGTCTAAGGCATTCAGCTGTTGAGATTTGAGGTGTTAGCCAATATTGGGGCTAATTTAGGGATTTTATCAAAGATGATCAAATTGACCAAATTGGACGAAGGTGTAGTTCGACAAAATGAAATTGAGAATATTTTGGATTTATTGGGATTTTTTTTTTGAATTTTTGGAATTTTTAAATTTTTAGGCCATGGAGGGGCACTTTCGTAATTTGGTCATTTTTGTCAGTTTTGGCAAATTTTGATGTATTCAAAGTGTTTGGAACGAGTTTTGATCAATTTTTGGTATTTTGGCTAAATTTGGGAATTTTGGCCAAATTTGGGTCCCAAGGGCAGTTAGGTAATTTGGAGGTGCCTAGGGGTAAAAGACCAAGTTAGGCATTTCACATAGAATTGGATAGATATCCATTCTAAATGAACCATGGATCAATGAAATCCTTATTTTGGGTCCATATGGATTGATTTTAGCTAGAATATTGTGAGGATATTGTGTACCGTAATTCCAAACCAACACCAGGGTCAATCCTCAGGTCAAGTAATCCTAGAGGAACTCCTCTTGAATCTTCTCATAATGATCTTATCTACTAAATGCTAGAAGTTAAGATCAATATGTGAAACTTCAAGTTGAGTAAAGAGAAAGGCTTTGAATTTCTAATGTCATAATGATCTTACCTACCAAATGCTAAAGGTTAAGATCAGTATGTAGACTTTCAAGTTGAGTAAATAGGAGAGTTTTGAGTTTCTAATGTTGAGGGTACCCTTTCTAATTTTCTAAGACTAGTCTATAGGAAAATCTTATGGCTAGACCTAGGCGAGTACCTTTTCTAATTTTCTAAGACTAGTCAATAGGAAAGTCCTATGGCTAGACCTAGGCTACAAGTACCTTTTCTAATTTTCTATGACTAGTCAATAGGAAAGTCCTATGGCTAGACCTAGGCTACTAAAGAAGTTTTCTAGACCTCCAACAAAAGTGAGGACAAAATGGTGGAATGAGAAGACTCGCCAGGTACGCTTTTACAGTTTACAATGTCTTCTTTTCTTGTTTTTTCTACATTATATTTTTATACTTATAAAAATTTCATGTTAAATAACGATGTCACCATGTATGAAAAAAAAACTTCTAGGATAGTCGCAAAACCCAAACCAAACTAAAATCAACCAAGATAAAATTTACCGCCACAACATTCAAAATATAAGACAACTCAAAATTTAATCACAAACAACACAAAACAACAATTACAACTAAATTAAGATGTCCCTATTGGATGATCGGGAATCCCTCGGAGGAGTTAACCTACAGTTGCTAACGAGATTTCCCTCGATCTAAATGAAAATATGGAACTCATTAAGTTGAGTTTATTAAAATCATTTAGACTAAGTTAATCCAATAGGAGATAGTGGTACCGGAACGAGGGAACCGTAAGATCCTAACCCATGTTGGTCTAATTAACACTAATATGCCCCATAATACTTAAATGACTATAACCATAGGGACATCTAATTTGACATCATAACCTGCCACAAAAGAAAAGTTAAACACGTCATGACAAGGAGCTTGGAGCTAGCATTGTGGGCAGCACAACTATCTTCAACAGTAAGAGGATCTACAACAGCATATCTCTTTCTTTAGAATTAAATAATAAGCCATAACATTTCAAGGTTGTTTACTTTTGCAACATAAATCCTCAACTTATCTCTAGGCCTTTGTACAGTTCTGTTGTACAATCTAAGCCCTAACTCATCTTAGGATTTCGAGGTGGACGTTCATCGTGACCTAAATCCTCACATCTTCCAGGCTATTTCACACAAACGTAAGCCCTAACTAATAAAATTGACAAGATAAAATATTTAAATAATTTCTCTTCAAAATTGAAGCCAAACAATAGGATAGAATGGGAGGTCACTGAGGTTCTTCTCTAGATCTATGATATCCCCCAGTTCTTCCTTCTTTGTATTCCATATTAAATGTTCCAAATTTGAGTCATTCCCCTTTCACACCTCTGTGTCCGATTTCGTTGAAAAGTCATATCTTTTTTAACTCTTTGAAGATAACATTTCGTGATTTTTATCAAGAGTTTTCTTAGGTGGCCATTTTGCCTCTGCGGCTCTCCATCTCATAACTCATTAAGCATAGTTCAAGTGACTTCAAAGATTTTAGAGTACCTTATCTATGGGGCAATTAAAGCATCAAAGCAGAAAATGTCATTTTTTAAAATTTTTATTTAATTTAAATAATTATTTAAACCTAAAAAAAAGGATTTTCAATTTTGATTTATTTAATCAATCAAAATAATTTTTTTATGGAAAAATTATTAGAGGTTTCCCTAGGTCAGAGAAAGTACTTACTATGATTTTCTAAATTAAATTTTAATTTACTTTTATAATTATTTAGTGATTTTTTAGTGGTTTAATTAAATGGAAAAATGTTTAAATTACAAAAAATATTTTTTTTAAACCTCTCTGTGTCCATAGAACTCAGAGAAAAATATTTTCTTATTTTTATGATTTTTAATTTATTTATAATAATTATTTTTAAAATGGAAAATAGAAAAATTCATTTTAAGCATTTAGAAATCTATTTTTAACTAAGAAAAACTTGGAAAAATATTTTAATGAGTCTCAAACAATCAGTAAACCATTAAGAACATTTTGAAATGTTTTTTATATTTTCTGAATTTTTAATTATTCTTAATTATTTTAAATTTAAAATATAGCTAAAAAATGAAGTATTTTCTCAAAAGTAATTTTAATTTTTCCTGAGAGAACCTGATCACAAGGAACTCAGAAAAACACTTTCTGTAATTTTCCTAAGTGTATTTAATTTAATATAATTATTTCTCCGCAAAAATACATTATTTCTTAAGAAATCAACTTTAGTGCTTAAACTTAATCAAATAATTTTCAAATTTTTATACTAGGTTAACATGACTTTTACACAAAACATGGAATTGATTTCATTAATTTTTATTAGTATTAAATTTACATAAATTAATACAAGATATACACATTTAATTAAATACAGAAATGTAAAAAATTCTTCAAACTATCATAATATCTTTTCTAAGCATCTTTAACCACAGGAAACCTACTAAAATTTTTTCCATGATTTTCCAAGTGGTATATTAATTTCTATAAATAAATTAAGCCAAAACATCCATCGTATCTTGAAAATTAGGGTTAGAAGCACACAAATGTCCTTTGACCTTGGAAAAATTAGAGAACATACCTCTAGCATGAGGAATAAACCCTAGAAATTTCAAGCTATGGTAAGCTATGCTTAGTCATAATGAATTAAAATACCACAAAGGCCATTTAATTAATTAAAAATCAAAGAGTCAACAAATAATATTTATTTTTAGTCTACATTATTCTCCTCTATTCCCTGAGCAAGTGGTTATTTTGAATTTATTTTTATTTTTTTTTTATGAAAAGATATGGATTTTTAAAGTTTGACTGTTTAAATAATTCAGAAAAAGCTTATTTTTCTATTTAAAGTAACTGGATCCTCATACGTGTCGAGCTTTACACGTGACGCTCCATCTTCACGTCGGACTCGATCATGACCGTCCATTGCATAAATGCGTAACGAACGACATCCATTCATCATCTTCAATTAACTTAACTCATAAGACATTAAACATCAAACCTTAATATATCTATCGATACTCAACCAAATCACTTCAGGTTTGTTCCTACACCTTCATCTACTCAAGAAGAACAGATTCATATGATTTATACGATATGAAATACAGTAAATACTATGAAGAATTAATTTAAACTAGGACCAGGGTGAGAACCCAACACCTTTATCTAATAGGGGAGGCCTCAAGCAAATGGTTACAACAGCTTTGAATGAGTCCAACAAACCTCCAGATGAAGTCCTGAGCTATGGTGAATTGTCTAGGTATGATTTTGACCAAGGCTGATTTCAGGTGTTGGTCTAGGGATATGTTAGAGGCTCTATGTGATGGACCTTCTATGGGGAATCAACTTCCCTTAATCAGGAGATGATGTGTGCACAAGTATTTAAATTTTGGTGGAGTGTGGAGCTGTGGAGAAATTTGTCTTAGTTTTCCCTGAATTTTGAACTCAAAATTGAGCTCTCAGAGGGGAATCCAGAGGGGGAATGTGGTGGGCTCGAACTTAAGTATTCTTGAAGAGTGTCGGGAAGCAATTGAAAAGAGTCACTCCAAGGAAATTAGTTTGGCTTAAATAGAGGGGCCTGGGGTGGAGCTCAGGGCTAACTAATGGGTGCAATCAGTAGCTTATGTTGAGGCTGCAAAGTGCCAAAGACCAATCAGGGTTGGCCAACTTAGATGGGTGCAATTAAGTTTGGATTAAGGTATGGGGGCTATCAATTTTGGCTCCTCTAGCAACTAGGGTTACTGTCTAGGGTTGGGGAGGTGCTTGGTTGGCTCAGGGACTTAAAGAGAATCACTCACAAAAATTAATTTGGGTTGGTGATGGGTTTGACAAAGATATCTCTAGCTTAAGCAAGTTAGTAAAAAAATTCCTTGATTTATGAGACTCTTGGTCCATGGCTCATCTTTGGTGGGCTAAGTGGGTCTATCTTTTTCACTTAGGTCTAGAAGGTGGCTGTAGAAGCTTTAGTTTGGTAAATTTGGCATGGCTGATTCAATTTTGTTGCATGGGTTTAATATGGGTCAAATTGGCTTGAAGTTCTATTTGGATTGGGCTAACCATAACCTTGGACTCACTTGATTGAGCAACTTGGTGTGAATGATTGTCACAAAAAGTTTAGAAAAGATTTGAATTGATTTTGAATTTATTTGGAGGTTCAATTTGAAGGGTTTTGAAAATTTAGTCAATTTTGGGCATTTCGGTTAGACTGGGATTTTAGTTTGGCCAAGGCCCAATTGATGGTTTAAATTGGTCCTAAGGATTTTCATGAAGAGTTTTAGATAGAAATTAAATGAAAATTTTGGGGTTATGGGGTTCAATTTGGTTGAATTTGGGGACATGCCCAATTTGGGGCAAAATTTGGGGGTTTTGGTCCAACATGGTTTTGAGTAAAATTGAGGTTTGTTCAAGGCCAATTGAAGGCTCAATTTGATATATGTAAATATTTTTAAGAGTTAATGATGCAAAATTGGGGAAATTGGATAGATTTGAGGTTCAATTGGGTGAGATTTTGATTTTTTGTCAAATTGGGGCCTTTTGATTTGGGTAGAAATTAGATTCCAATATGGGTAAATTAGGCTTAGATTTGGTTTAAAGAAAGTTTATACATGATGAATTTGAGTTTAGAATTGAAATTTGGAGAAATCGAGATCAAATTAGTGGGCACTGGGGTGAATTGGGGTAATTGGGCCTTTAAAGGCAATTTGGGACTTTTGGTCAAAATATGTCAAATTGGTCAAATTAAACTGAATAGAATGTTTCAAATTGATTTTTGGTACATTTGAAGTGATTTTGGAGGCTTTGGGGCAATTTGAGCCTCCAAGGCTATTTTGGTAATTTTGTCACCAAATTGAATAACCAAATCCCAAAATTGACATCCAATTATTGTCGAGAACTCTTCATAAAATCCTTCTAGACCATTTTGAACTCTCAATTTGGACTTAGCCCAAATCTACCATAACCTAAACCCAAGTTTAGCCCAACATCCCCAAATAATCAAATGCCAAAATCCTTCAAATTGACCCTCCAAATCAATTCAAAATCACTCTAAATATTTTCCAAACTCGTTTTGACAATCAGATATATTATCTTGATCAATAAATTGAGTCCAATGTCATGGCTAGCCCAATTTAAACCCAACTTCAAGCCAACACCCAAATTGAACCCATGCACCAAAATTGACCAAACAAAGCTAAATTGGCCAACAAAGGACCACTCCAGCCACCAAGTGCACACTAGTGAACAACTAGACTCGCCTAGCCCACTCTAGGTGAGCTATGGATGAATGATCCCTTGATTTAAGGGATTTCATCTCATATTTGGCCAAAACTTGAAATATCTTTGCCATCATTGCTTACCCTTGGAAATTAATCATAATTAGCCACCCCGACCCATTTGAGCTAAGAGGTCACTAGACCCTATCCAACTGCCAAAAATAGTCACCCTAAAGGAGCATATGGTGACCAAAATCCAAAATTGAACTCACCTAAGCTAGCTAAGCTTGATTGGTTGTTAGGGTGTTTGTTCCCTTCACCTAGGCAGCACCCTAGCCACCTCAGCTTGGTCTGAGAGCCACCATAGCCTCTTCTATTTAAACCACTCCCTCCATGACCATAAGAATACCTAGGAAATTCCTTAGGGAAAATCTATGCAAATGCTTCCAGAGACTCTCCAAGAACCCCTCAACACAATCCCAATATTTTCCCTTTCTGGTTCCCACTATGAGAGCTCAATTTTGAGTCAAAAATTTAGCCCGAACTAGGGCATATTTCCCCACACCCCCACAATCCACCAAAGTTCAATTAACTATGTCAACACTATCGTCAGAGTGAGAGGAGTTGATTTCCCACAAAACCTCCATCCTAAACAGCCTCAAACCTAACTCTAGATCAACACCTGAAAACAGCCTTGATCAAAATCATATGATTCACCAGGGCTTAGGAGTTCATCTGGAGGTTTATTGTACCCAATCAAAGTAGCTACAACCATATGATTGAGGCCTCACCTCTCAGACAAAGCTCTTGAGCCTCAACCCTAAACCGAGCTTCATTTGATTCTCCATGTGTATAGATCGTATTTCATACCGTATAAGCCATATGTATGTGTTCATCTTGAGTAGATTAAGGTTTAAAAATCAACTCCATGTGATTTGGTTGAGTTTAGAGGGAGATTTTAGGGTTTTAAGTTGAATGGTTCTCACATTAGAAAACTTAGGAAAGATGACGGAGAGCCGTCTGATCACGCATTTTTTCAATAGACGGAGCAGATCAAGTCAAATGAACTCCTGGTATGTGAACCACAGGCCGCATGGCAGCTAATGTGTCTGGCAGCATCAAATAGCAGAGCGCCACATGTAAAGCTCGGAGCAGACAATGTTTACGTGATGACTGAGCTGAATAAGTAGAAAATTAGAGATTCCTAATTTATTTTAATTCCAGAAATTTAAAAAATCATAACTTTATGTAGAAAAATCATAAAAATAAAATAAAAAATAACCTCTTACTTAGTAAAGAGAGGAGAATAATGTGGACCAAAAGTAAGAGTTATTTGTTGATTCTTTTTTTTTTTTTAATTAATTAGATACTCTCTTTGGCATTTCAACTCATTATTCCTCATGACAAAGGCTATGTTCTCAGATTTTTCCAAGGTCAAAGGACATCTCTATGCTTCTAACCCTAATTTTCATGCTAAGATGTCTATTTTGGTATAAATTAATTGTATAAATTGCAATATCACTTGAAAAATTATGGGATAAATTTTAGTAGGTTTCCTATAGTCAGATAAGCTTAAGAAAAATATCATGATGGTTTAAATAATTTTGTAAATTTATGTATTTAATTAAGTTTGTATATCTTGTTCTAATTCATGTAAATTAAATAATAATAATAAATTGACAAAATTAACTACACATTGTGCATAAAAATCATGTTAATATATTTTAAAAGTTAAAAAAATATTTGATTAAGTTTAAGCACTAAAGTTGATTTTCTAAGAAACATTATATTTTTGTAGAAAAATAATTATAGTAAATTAAATACACTAATGAAAATTATGAAAAGTGGTTTTTTGAGTTCCTTATGAGCAGGAGCACTTACAAAAAATAAAAGTCATTTTTGATAAAACACTTCATTTTTGGCCTATGTTTTGAATTAAAAATAATTAAAAATGGTTAAAATTTTCAAAGATACAAAAATATTTCAAAATATTCCTAATGATTCCTTGATCAGTTATGACTCACTAAAACATTTTTTTTAAAACTTTTTTAAGTAAAAAAATAAATTTTTAATGGCCTAAAAGGCATTTTTTCTATTTTCTCATGAAAATAATTATAACAAATTAATTAAAAATCATAAAAATATAAAATTTGTTTTTCTGAGTTTGTTGAACTCAGAGGTTTAATAAAAATTTAAAAAATAATTTTTATAAGTAAAACATCTTTTGCATTCAAATTAAATCATAAAATTAATAAATAATTAATTTAAAGATTTAGTTTAAAAATAATCATGAAATTCAGTCTAAGTGTTTCTGTGACCTAAGGAAACCTTTAATAACTTTTCCATAAACCAAAAACTTTATTTTATTGAATAAATAAATTGTTTTTCAAAATCCTATTTTCTAATGTTAAAAAAAAATAATTATTTAAATTAAAATTTGAGAACCACATTTTTCTCCTGTGATGTTTTAATTACTCTATGGATAGGGTACTCTAAAATATTTTAAGTTATTTAAGTGGTGCTTAATGAGTTATGAGGTGACGAGCCCCGATGGTAAAGAGGTTTTTTTAGGTTTTGGTTCCTCAATCAAAATTTAGGATTAATCCAAAGAAAGAATGGGTAATTTGGATTCTAATGAATATGTTTTGATGATTGAAGCATAATAGGTAAAAGGTAGAAACCAACTTGCCACCATTCCATGATCAGAATAAGGTTTTAAATTATCTAAATTATCATAATTTAGAAGTTAATGAAAATCAAATGGTTTCTAAGTGATGGGCTTAAGCTAAGGAGATGATGTTTCATCTATGATTAAGTCCACAATTAACGATGATCTGACTTCTTTTAATCAGAATTCATATCACTTAAATTAAAATTTTAACACTTGCCAATCTTTCTCTCATTAGATTTATTAAAGGGCTTCGTAGTGATCTACGCTTGATATTTAATTCATTTGATGGGATTTAGAGGATAATATCATTGATGATTAACACTACAAGCCCAACTTTAGTGATGGGTACTAGAGTCTTTAATGACTGAAATCTGCCTTAGGGGCATCCACTTACATAACTTTTAGTGAAGTATCAACTGATTAATTGAGTACCCTGTCCTCGGGACGATTTAAATGTCAAAGTTTACCAAGTATGGGGCAATTTTAATTTGACTTGGGATGATTAGCAGAATAATATGATAAGTTCAAAATGAACTCAAATGTTTCATGAGATCTTTAAGGTAGTTCGGGGTCATTCCCCTAACACTTTAGAAGCTCTTGAATATTTTGAAGGACAAATTGAACTTGCTATATTTTGTTCTAAGAACATCCATTAACATCATTCGAAACTCAATAAGTAATAGTTTGGAGTGTGTTAGAAACACCTTCATCTACGCCTACAATTTATTTAAATTTCTAAAAAATTATATACATGTTGCAAAAGCTAATCTTTCAGCGGGAATGCCAAGAAGATTACAGGTACGCTTTTACAGTATAACTTAATTTCCATCGTTTTACTTTCGCTACAAAATATCATAACAATTTGGGTGTGTAGTCTACTTTTATTGCAAAATCAAAACAAATTTTTCAAAATTAATTAACATTTTCAAAACCTAAAACAAAATGTTTCAAAGGTATCCATAAATATTTAGAAATTTCACTAAACTTAAAATCTTCTTCTGAATTTATGGGAATCCCTCGGTGGAGGAAACCCACGGTTGCTAATGAGATCTCCCCAGTTTAAATGGGTTTCATAACTCTTTTAAGCTAAGTAAATTAAAAAGAAAATAGTGATACCAGGATGAGAGAAATGTGGAATCCTAACTGGTGTTACTCTAATCAACTTTAACATCCCCCATGATATTTAAATAATCATAACCTTAAAAGGCACTTGATTTGATATCAAGACTTATCATATTAGAAATCTTAAACTCACAACGACGAGGAGCTTGGAGCTAGCATTGTGGACAGTACAACTATATTCAACGACAAAACTTGTCCACACCAGCTGAACCATGCCTTAGAATTAAAACAACAACTAAGTCATAAGATTTCGAGGTTGTTAGCCTAGTGCAAAATAAATCCTTAACCTATCTTTAGGCCTTTGTGTGACGCTACTATACAATATAAGCCCTAACCCATTTTAGGATTCTGAGATTGTCGTTTGTCACAACCTAAATCTTCACATCTTTCACGCTATTTGCGTGATCGTTTCACATTAATGTAAGCCCTAACTAATAAAATTTGCATGATGAAAAATTTAATTATTTCTCTTCTAAATTGAAATCAAACCATATGATAGTCTGAAAAGTCATCGAGATTCTTCTCAGGATCTGTGACATCCCCTAGTTCTTCTTCCTTTGGATTCCAAAAATAAAATGTTCCAAATTTGAGCTATTCCCCTTTCACACCACTTTGTCTGATCTCTTTAAAAAGTCCTATCCTTTGAAACTCCTGAAGATAATATTCCTTGATTTTTATCGAGAGTTTTCTTAGGTGACTTTGGTTATCTAAGATGTAATTAACTATAAGGATTTGCCTTCATAGAAAACTTTCAAGAACCCACTTTAATATAAATTTTATTTTATTTATGATATTAAATAGCGGAACTTGCCGGCTTATAATAAAATGGTGCCGACATTTTACCACATGACATACTGAGACGAAATAAACTAAAATGAAACAAGACGTGGTGAAGATATCACTAGCTAAGACGAGAGATGGTGAAAACCCCACTATCGCTTACGAAGTCGCCAGAGCAAAACCTAGAGGAAGACACCATTGCGATTTTCATATATATATATA